>DVQP01000176.1:0-29719 GCA_018231745.1 Danaus eresimus
ATTGTCAAATACTTAAATTACTGTACGGACTTACAGCATGCCAATAATTTTCTTGATCTTACGTTTTTGTACGTTAGAAATGTAATTAGCTCAAATTGAGCGAGTCATTACAGAACCTTTGGCTAACGATGTGGCTAGTCCTCTGTCTCGTATCGTGAAGGTTCAGTTTTGGGAGGAAACAAAGCCCTGTTGGAGGCGTAATCATTAACGCTGGTCCGTCGTTACCAGAAGACGGTTTGGTGGCAACATTTAATTACATTTTCGGTAATGATCGTGTTGTTTTTATTTACTATTTGCTTTAATTCTTAATGTTGATTTATAAGTATACGTATGCATAAAATGAATTAAATAAATATAAAATGTCTTCGGCGCGTGTAGTTTTGAATGACAATTTACACGTTGCGGTGTCGCTAATCCAGTCTTGAATGTTGCTCTAAATATAGTATCACAAGATGATTGCTGTTAAACAAGTTCTGTGGTTGGCTTGCTACTTATGTGGTTAAATTTTTTTTCTTTCTCGCTTTTCGTTCCACTTATAGACTTAGTTTTTGTTTTAATAGTTATGATTCGTTGATGAATATTTGAAATATATTCTAACGTTTCGGGATATATATAGAAATGGTTTATTTGTGTACGATCAAAAATCATCACAATAGCACATTTATCTTTTCCGACATTAACGTGAAAATCGCGTCGTTTTTCTGTCGCCATAAATCATTACCATCAAACAAACCTCCTTACGACAATGTCGTCTTTCATCGGACGTCTTCAATCTGGCCTCTTTTATTTCATTACAATAAGTAATTCTTTCGCCTACAATCTTGTCACATCAATGTAAATACTCAGTAAAATTGGCAATAAATTCCGATTAAAAATATTGTTCCGCATTGGGAATGTGAGCTAACAATAGCCAATGATAGAGATGTCTCTCTATGAAGACGTTCTTTTGGATGTTTTGTTAGATTTAACAATACAGTATTTTATTTGGACGCATGCGTCTACCCACACGCCTCTGCTAATGGCCAGAATTGTATATAGATGTAAAATCGGATGGCTGTTTGTAAAGGCCCAATAATAAGTTCTCATGCGGCTGTAAAAGGCTATTGTTATTTTTTTCTGTATCGTGGCTTTGTATAATGGGGTAGGTGTCAATCGCGGCGGGCAGGTGTACCGTCCGGTCGTCCAGACAGCCAAGGGATAAAAATGCTCATAATTTAATTCTGCAGCTGCCCGTCAAGAAATGGTCGATTCAAACTCGCATCGCTTCTTTTGTACAACGAATTCCAGAAAAATTTTCAACCGACAGTCATTATTTTTAATTTGTATTTGGTTACGCTCCACATGGGTTGTAATTATATGTTATTTTCTGGCGTAACGCCAAATTAGCTTACTTTTTATTAAATAAAACATACATAATATCCACAAATTGTAATATCTGAATGGCGCAATTAACTGTTGTATCTTATAAGCCGGTACAAAACTATTGTGTTTATATTTATATCAACCTGACAGCTGCTAATTCTTTAGTCATATTAATAACTGGGTAACTAATATATTTAGGAATTTTTCCATATATGCTTTGCTAGATTTCTTTGAGTAATTTTATTCTTTCCATTGAAGTTATCGTTCGATTAATATAAGGAACATGTCTACTTGGCTGTTTGAGCGTTCGCCGTTAATCTCTTTTGAATAAAACATAAGATGCTCGATAACGTTCTATTAGGGTTAAAGCACATTATACAGCTTACTATTAACAATATGGATCGTCTGCCACGGCTTAAAAGTAAACTAGACGTACGCGTCACTAATACTCCCTAGTCCTATCATGAAAGCTTCCTTCCAACGCATAATTAAATCCAAATAAATATTCTTTTATGGAAGAAGGGATCGGTAATATAACTATAATGTGTCACATCGAAAACAAACTATTAATGTCTTTAAATGACTTAGAGTGGATTTAAATCTTCGTTTAATATTTTTTTAGAATAATAAACATAACATAAAATACAAGGCACTCATAGTCACAATCACAACGACATGAGATATTCCTTTTTATTACGTAATATTTGGTAATTTATCTTACTTAATTATGCATTAGAATTCTAAGCAGGATATTAAATATTTATATATGTGTTGCATCGTTCGCACAATCTCATCGTTTCAATTAACCCGCCCACGCCTTGAACACACTTTCAGATCTCAGTATACAGTCCGATCAATTTGCTTTATCTTTGGGTGACTCTTATCGTCAAATAAAATATTTACAGCACAATAAAAGTCATCCCCGAAATAATAAACCTCATAACTGGATAATGAAACTTTGGGACGCCAGTGTGATACGGTCTGTTTTATCATTAGGTTTCTAATTTGATGTCGGCTGATGTAATAATTTTGATACTTTTCGGGTTATTTATAAAGGAGTTTGGGTGTTATTAATTTTGTTAGAAAGTTAAATGATACATCATCCTAGTCATATATCATATGTAATGGGTTTTTAAGGCAGCTTATAAAGTAAAACATATTAATATTGCCCTTTTGTTTTGCGAATTGTATTAAACGTAAATGAATTTTATATAATACGAGTATATACATAGCCAGCCCAAGAATTTTGTTCTTGGATCCTAAATAACGAACTGTGTACGAGTAGAGTTTAGAAAAGGCACAATAATATAACATTAGTTCGACGTTCTAGATGGAATGAAGCTAGGAAAGAGCTCTTTATCAAAGTATACTTATTGTGGTAGGCAGTGCACGTCACGATGTGGGCGGCGCAGCCCCGAGGGTGGCCTACAATTCACTAATACGCTTTGTTTGTCCAACCTGTCTTGTATTGCAACTAATTTTTAGAGCTGTTCATTTATTGTAAATTTTAAGCGTCCTAAAAACTGTACCCAAACAAAATACTAATTGAATAAATACAAATAATCAGGTTATACTGTGACATTAGAAATAACGTTTTGTTTTCTAACTGAATAGTTCTAACAATTTTATTAAGCCGTCTGAACCAGCATTTCTTATTTGAACAAAGTTGTTGTTTCTGTTATCGTTCACTTCCTACTGGAATTCCTTGTATTGTGTATTTAGAAGCCGAGTACTGTCCGACTGTCACAATTTGAAATACTGATTCCTATCTCGTAACTGTATGTATGATTGGGTCTAATTTTGTGTATTCATTTCACAGGAAGCAATCGCATATAATCAACTCTGAACGCACGACTAAACATTTCAAAGATATTAATTAAGTTATGGTCCATTTATAATAAACACATGTTATTCTGTTTCAAAGACGCCTCCGTAATATAGTGGCCATTTCATTTTACTTACTGTTAATTCAGATTTTGCATGAATAAATATTAAATATTTATTTATGACTTTCAATTGAATTTACAGTAAATAATATATTTTTTTAAATCAAGATAATCCAATGAGCTTCTATTCCCTTTGTTCCATTTAAAAATATTAATAACTTTTATTAATTTTCTGAGAGTATTTCGTTATAACAAACTAATTTGAAATTCCATGTTTATTTAAACAATCCCGTCTATAATCTACCAATCGGCGTTTATAAAACTGAACACACCGGATCTGAGAGGAGTTATTGCGTTAGAATTAAGTCGTATGTTAATATATGGACACCTGCTGCATATATTGGAATACGGTACACTATACGATTTTTTATATACATTTGAGGCCTTATTACAAAATACATAAGAGCTACAAAATTTTTACTTTATTAGTATTGCACGTATACACGGATTTGTTTCGATGCTCAAGCGTGATCACTCGTATGTGTAAATTTATTAATAAACTGACCGTACTAAAGGGTTTTATGTCAATTGATATGTAATCGATTTTACTGATATATCGAATAACATGAATTTAAATTCAATCTTACATTCCGAGTTTTAGCAAATATTTGATTTAAAAGATTTTAATTTAGTTTAAAATTTTACTGAATTTTCAAGCTTATAAATATGTATATTACATTCTTTAACAGTAAAATTAAACAATAATAATATCAAACTTAGTGGTTCACGATTTAGGAGCGAAGCTTATTTGTATTCAATTAAATTTTGCTTATTCTAGCCTGTTAAGTTTAAGATCCCAGATGGCAACACGGAATGGAATAAACAAAGCGTCACTTAAATTCTCTAATACACCAATCTCGTTTCAGCAACGTCAAGATCCTGACCCCATTTATAGCAACAACGGCGTAAAATTTAGCTGCTTCAATAATACAATACAAAGTAATGACTAAACATTATAAACATCGTCCGTTTTTACGATACTCAAAGAACTTGAATCAAAATGAGAAACAGTAATATTCATGTCTAAGCTACCTCATTTTTAGAAATATGTTTATTGTCTCGCCAAGTCCAAGTCTAAGTCTGTCTTGCCAAGACTTCAACCTTTATAAGTTACTTAGAGCTTACGATACATTTATTGATAAGGTTTCTTCTACATTTTAATTTCTATTTATTAAAGTGCTCATTCAGTTGATGACGGGCTTGAAAGAGAAAATTCTTTTGTTATAGTTGCTGATAGGAGTTATAATTTGGTGACTTTATCGAATTGTCAGAAGATGAATAATTACCTGCTATTTTTGGGGAGTAATGCTTATAAGGTTGACAACAGCTATAACGATTAAAATTGGTACGTTTAAGTTGTATCAGAACATTTATATAAACATATATGTATGTATGTATGATTAGTTACATAAGACTTTTACACCCGAGTATCAAAAATACAAGATTTTATTCTGAACATAAAGTGAAAAATTGTATTAATTTATTGTCATCGCTTATCATGATCCCATGTAGTTCGTGTGTTTAAGCTTTAATTTGACTAACAGATAAACTTTTAGATTTAGAAAGCACTGTTTCTCACTATTGGTAAACAATTGAAATAATTTCATGACAATAATCTGTTAAATTAAAATTACCGTTACAAAGCACTTATGCAATAACGGAAATGATCTTACAAGCTTTATCTGGAAGTCAAATAATAAAATGTCTGATTTCGCTGATTACATGCTCCATACATATGTAGAACATTGACCCTATAATTTGTTAGATATTAATGGTACCGACAAATAAAGATTACACTCGTCAGATTTGGATGACCACATAGATATCTATTAATAACGTTCGACTGCCGACGGTCAGATCTATAAATGATGAGTTACATTTCAGATAAAATCATACTCTTCATCATATAAGATTGATGGACCCCATTCTTAATTTCTAGTAATTTTTTCGCTGCCGTATTGTTTTATATCTTTTAATCAACGTTATAAGATCTGAGAGATGTTGTGTGCAATGATTTTTTCTGTTATATTTTTTAAAGACGGTCTTCGTATACATATAAATTATATATCAACAATAGAAATCAATTAATTTAAAATTATCCTTAACATTTAATTTTATCTATTTCAATAGAATGGAATAAATATTGATGTGGTTTGTATAGCGAGATTCGTTCTTGAGATAATAAAACTAATCTAGCTAAGTGAGAGTTGTAAATACAGCACTCGAGAAAACGTAGAGGATATTAATTCCCAGCATACATTTAAATAAAATCCTTTAAAATACATGTTACTTGCACTTGTCTGATTAATATCTGTTAGTATGGTTGCTAGAAGATACAAGTCACTGAGCACAGCAGATTACTTGCGTAATTAGAATGACTATTGTTTATATATTTCAATAGTTTTTTTAATAGTAATTCATCTAACATGCTATGTATAGAATACATTACAGTACATCTCTTAATTACCATACAAATATGAATAATGTTAAGATCTTTATTTTATATTCATACTAAACTGCCACGTCATTGAAATGTAATACAGCCTTTTATTAACAATTAAATTCATATTTATTTATGGAAATTTATTATTTTGTAATGGGATATAATAGCAGGCATCTTCGTGTGCTTATTCAATGCATATTTTTGATTTTATATTTTTTGGAATTACATATTTAATTATGTTTTGGGCGAGTTTTTAAGATACTAATATAAAAACTACCATTCATAAGTTCCGTCAACGTAAGGTTGTTTCTTTTTAAGTCAAATTATCTCCAGTTTTATAATTGAACTAATTGACTGCGTCTCGAAATTCAAATCCGGCTCTAATGGTTGTAACTTAAATGGCTCACATAACGATACAAATAAAAAAGCTATACCAAAGCCGGGAGCAACTTTTAGTTAAAAGAAAAATAACACAATGCAGTTCTGATACCGTTCTGTTGATGTTTTGGCATTCTATATTTTTTTTGCTATGTTCGAAACTTTAAAATTGGAATGATTAACCCGTCAGTATAAAAGTAGTTTTTATATTTCCACAATTCAAAGCGACTATAGTCCTATAAATTGTAAAGATAAATAAAAAAGTTTCATCTGGACAAGAACGCAACTCTAATGACCTTAGCAAACGAAAAAAAAACATGTTGAATATCGAAATGAGACCACACACTCGCTCGCCTGTTCATCTCTTGTTAGTGTAATGATATGCACATTTGAATCGTATACATAGAATAGTACCTCAATACAACGCACAATATAAATAAAAACGCGCTACTGTGCTTACGGAAATAAAGCACGATGTTTAATCAAAAAATGTTTTGAATTTCTATCTTGCTAGGAGGAAATCTTTGAAAAAACCTTTGAATTTCACAAATTGTGGAGTTAACTTTTAATAAAGATACTGTAATGTGTACAGCAATTAAAGTTATTGAGAGCTGTCAAAAGGAATGATGACTAAATTAATTATATTGAATTTAACTAAACATTTGGATTATTGTTTAATTCGTGTACAAAATGGCTTGTTTGATAAATAGTTTGTATCTTTCCCTAGAAGCACCCTCTTTCTTTGAATACAGGCCAAATTATTGTGTAAACTGGCTCGGTGGCCGCTAAGGAAATCTTGTTTTCCATATAATACTAACGTAATGTCATCGTTTTTCATAAAACTTTGCATAAATATAAATCTTTCGCGTTTGTGCTTTGTGACATCGCGATTGCTACATTGTGCAAAATATTACGATTTTATAAAATTTACCCATCCCTTAAAATTACATTCTTAGAAAGATTGACTAAAAATATATAGGAAATATCTTTATAATAATATTAAGCTAAAATTCCGCGGCTAAATGTGTTTAGCATGTTTAATATGTATTAACATAATCTACGTTTTAACAGCGATATTCAACACGGACCGGCAATGTACGGTGGGGTTTTGTTGAATTTTATGTTGTAAAGTCATCTCTATGTTATATGCAATAAAAGTTATAGCAATTTGCATAAGTTTGTGTGCGGTCATGTGTACTCTCCATGAATTGTAGGGTAGAGGAGACAAGTATTCGTTCTAATCTGCATATGGATGTGACCAACGCCACACATCTTATTAATTCGACAAGCCATTCTGAACATTAAAACAAGGCGCTACGTCCTAATTACCCATAACAATTACGTCGAATAAAGTATTCCCTTTTAATTATCCGGTCTCTAGTCGGTATGCATAAATAAAGCTATTGTAGAAGAATTTCATTAACAGAGCGGTTTATTTTTTCAACAGCTGACATTATTGTCCGAATGAAGTATGTCATGGCTATTTATAAATACAAAATATTTTGTAAATAAAGATCTCATCACTTTTATTATTATGTATGTCTCTAATAAATTACGATTTTCTAGTTACAGCAGTGATTGATGTATTGGTTCAGGTATAATTTTTTCATGTTTATAGAAAAAGCCTCTCCCAAACACAAACACTTCTTTTATACAGATAACAATGGACTCCGAAACTGGCGAGGCGAATTCAAATCGGTCACGGCTATTTAACATTCTTAATCGCTATTTTTGTATTCTGTATCAATAGCCGTTAATAACAATTTCATCTCATTAATAATCAGTGGAGCGAGGGTGGGTGCTTTTACGTAGTTAAAAGGGCAATATTCATATTACTTTTGACTGTAACGTGCACATTAATAACGTTTAATGTTATTATTTGTGTCGAATAATGCGTCGTGACATAAAAAGGGTTCTAATTGTTATGGCGGGAACGTAATTTATATACCCCAAATTAATTATTCCACCAAACCGAATATGAATTCGTCTATAATGTATTAAAATATAACGTTATAAGTAATGTTTGGACAGCAGGTATGTATAGCGATATGTATAAAAAAATTAAGGGTTGATTATTTGAGGTACAAAAGTTTTCTGCATTCATGATTCTATTTACGTTAATTTATTTCGACAGCCGCACTACCGCAGACCCGCTAAGCGGAGGAAAAATTAAGTAATTCATTCAACATAAAAGGGTAGAGCTGTATTTGACGTAAAAAAGCAGGGTATGAAGGCATCATTCGAAATAGACTCGCATGGCTGAGTCCCAACGGGCGAATGCCTCGTTCAACCGTTCAAAGCATTCTTATTCCGATGTTTAGATAAACATTAATATATCCCTGTTCAATTCTGTCTAAAAGTTCCCTTGTTTCAATTATTTCCGGGCCATGATTTGTATATTTTATGCAAATAAGTTTTTAAATGGATTTTTTTTTATGAGGTCCAGATATTCTATATTATAATGTTAAACTGTTTGTTGTATAAATTTCTATATTAATTTATATAAAGCAAAATATCTATTTTTGTATTAAATAATTATAAATATATTTCACGTCGTAAACGCTACTCATGGGTTCATTTAATTAAATAACGATGCTTACACCATCAGTTTTAATGTAAGCTTGTCAGAAAAACATTTTACAGTGGAAAATAAAGATTTATGTCAAGAGGTCTAGATTGCTTGGGCCTTCGTTGTTACGAATGGCCACATGAGTGCTGAGTAAGCTAAGTAAGGCAGTAGACTCAACGGCTAATGAAGATATGCGAGTGCACTCGACCATGTAAACAGACGCGGCTCGAGGCTTTATTTCTGTTTGCTCCCGCGGGATTAGTAATTTAAAAGTCAATGCGGACACTCGAAAGGGTCAATCGCGTAGCGCCTGGTGTATTGAAAACAGATACCCTTTTCTGTATTCCGGCGGTAGCCCATGAAAGTTATAAGGGCTGAGTTGTTGAACTATGTAATTGACTTGGTTCTGCGGTCGCAGGCTTTGTTCGCCTAAGGGCGGATAATCGAGAACGCCTTGGTTAGCCTTAAATGATGAGAGAGAAACAATACGAAGTTGATATGTGGACTCGGCACGACTACGGTCCCTTGTTTGATTTGCAAAGAGCTATTTGCCTAAAGACTGAACTGAACAGGAAATTGAAGCCGACCGGCAGTTTCAAATACTCCAACTCTTGTCCAATTACTTCCTTTCAACAATTTAACTCTTAAACAAGTTAAAACGGCAATCGTTTAATAAAGGCCAGCCTCCGTTAAATGTACCTTTTTTTGACGAAACAATTTCCGTCTGACACTTTAACTACAGTGAAAACTAATATGTTACACAAAATTTAAAATAAAAAAGTTATGGCGGGAGACATGACGCCAGTTATAAAATAGACAAAAGCGTTTAGCTTCAACACGTATAGTGAGCTATTTAAGTCTGAAGCGTTCCCCGTGCCATCAATTTTATTTTCTCGCACAAAACATGTCGGCTGTCGCAACGCATTATGCCGGGAGCGCCACACGCAACATACGAATGCGTTTTATTTTTGTAAACGTGGATGTTTCCAATGATTGACTTATCCGGAGGTAATTTAAGAGGTACTCGCGACATAAGCGGTCGTGCGAAGCACGCGGCCGCCGCGCACCAGCAACCCGGGGGAAACTTAATACTAACCGTTCATCCACGCCATGCACCAATAGTGACAGGTATAAGAATAAAATTACTTTAAGCTGGTGATGCATATAAAATCTTATTCAAAATATTCTGGGAGATTTAATGCCATTGATTTAAATAAACAATGACAAATGATATGTAGTATTGTTAAAACGTGTCTGAGAAGTAATTATTTTTTAAACATTCTATATATCTACATGAGACGAGAAAGGTTGTTGTAGTACATTTTGTTCTATGTCGATTTTCGAAGCCGACCCTCATCTATCTTAGTTAGAAACGAAGTCGATACATTCGTTGTTAACTTGAAGGAAATATTGTCGGTCGCATTTGATTTAAAAGTCTTCTGTTTTAAGAGAAAACCAATACGGATGTGCCATCTGCGTGTTGTCTTTTTCAAATGGCCGAGAATACAACGAAACTTGATATGCTACTCTCAACAGGATGAGCGGGATAAAACGAACAAATACCATTGTCGTGAATTTAAATAGCAACAGAACGTGACTTATAGAAATAATCAACGATACAAGTATAAATAGGAGAAGCTTAGCAATACGAAAAAATAATAAACGCGGATTCCAACAGCGGTAGGTGGCTCATCGCATCATCATAATTCAATCGTATGAACCATTCGCTACCAAAAGAGCATCAAATTTATTACAATGCTTATACTACGACCCCTGCCTATTATTTATGGCAGTCGGTCTGTCACAAAAAACGTACGGGTGCTTCGAATATCTCAGCGGGTAACTTTTGAGTGTAAGCTGCAATAACACGCACTTCCTACTCTGGGAAAGAACAACAGGCTGCAACACACTGTAGACGTTGTGCCTTTCAAATTTGGAACTGTTTTAAGGCAGAGACAAAAAAAAAATTCATTTCCTCTACTACTCTCATACAAGTGAACTGTAATCCAGATTTATTGAATCCACGGTTGTATTGAAGAAAGGTTTTAATGCGTAACATGTGGTAGCAAATGTGGGAACCCCGCCAAGACTGCCTCACAAAATGACTTGGTTACTCCATTGTTATGTCATTATTGTGTACGAGTATATTTAAACTTGTAACGATAAACTGTATTTATTTTAATAATTTCAAATATTAAATAAATCATACAAATGTTTTTATTATGTACCAAACAAGCAATGGAATGTCACTTAAAATTTCGATAATTCCCAAGTAACATGACTGATTAGGTTCAGTAATTGTCATTTATAAAATATATTATTTCGAATAATAAAATATTCAAGGGGTAACACGTGAAGTAATAAAAGAATTTAGCGGATATATAAAAAAACAATATATGTACTTAAGAGCACTGATGTCATTGCAGTTGCTTTAGGATTAAACCATGAAGTACTCTATAGACGAGCCATTCACGGTACCCTTTTATTATTAAACAACTCTTAAAGGTTTTGTTGGCTCGAGGTAATTATTGTAAGAAATCTTTAAAGAGTAAAATATTTATAACCATCTGCGCTATTTACATTAAAGACATATTCAACAAAGCAAAGACTGTCATTCGGGAGCGATCAATTTTAATCCCAAAAACGAGACAAGTATCACGAATCGGGTCAACGGCTATCTTCTCACGTTTGTTGACGACTTAAAATGTGATGATATTTATTAAACGGTTCATTCGAAGACCGACGTCTATAAATAAGATTGTAATGCCATTAGCCGTCTTGGGAGATTTACTATTTAAGGTAATTACATTTTTTTTGGTGATGCGGTTGATTGTGACTTTATAAAGCAAGGAATTTCAAACTTGATGCTATCATTTTTATTTAAGTTGTAATTGCTATTATAACTAGATGGTTAAAACTTTGGTTTTAATAAGCTTCTTGAAAAACAAGTTGAGGTCTGTAATGTGGTCAAGCTGCGAGTTAAGCAATCAAAGCGGTTTCTGGATGGGAATGCCGAAAGCTATGTGACGGAATTTACAGTTAATACTTTTTATTTGTACATCATAAGACGCAAACCAAATAAGAGATAAAACAAATATATACTTTTTTAAACTTCATAGTTATAAGTAGATCAAACGAAACATTAGCCTGTCAGAGGGTGACAAAAAAATCAGCTACCGTTCTTATGAGAATTGGCCCGCCATCTGTCGGGAATGCGATACATCGAAATTAATGTGCTACTTAACGCTTAAATAAACTGGTGCGTTTACCCCCACCGACCCATCGTTCCGTATAAATCATATGATAATTGAATCATATGCTGCGTGTCAAAAGTAATTAACGAACGCTGCGATACGCATCTCGGGACACATGTGCTTTTTTAATAATGTCGCGTCTCAGTTTCCTCTCGCACACGCGACCCACGATTCAGATAACATCAAATAGCATTACTTTAGTACTTATATAATTTGAATTATTATTTTATTCACAGAACTATGATTATCTTAATACATTCAAATCGTTCGCAAAGCAAATGAAACAATTGTGATGCACTCAAATAAAAGGAATACTATTGTTATACTTACAAAAGATGCTATGTACAACTTTGTTAACTTTGTACTGCTGAGTTGCTAAACGGTTTTTAATGATATTTGTTGTAGAGCTAGATGGAATCCTGGAAAAGTTCATTAGTTATTTTTTTGATATATTCAAAGGGATCCAAGCAAACGGAGTTTTGGGCAACTTTATTTGCATTTATATTTAAGAACAATTGATTTATTAGGTGAACTAACCTACTACTTTTTATTAATAGTGTATAATTTTGTTTTCATATAACTAACTACTAATTATTATAGATAACCGTGACACGTTGTCTACAATATTTCATGCTAAGCCAATTTAAACATCACACTATCAATTTAATCCATCTTGAGCGGGACGTAGTAAATTAATTTCTAGACAAAGACCTTTATGGTGTATGTTTCGTGAAAATATTTCCTACGAAATAAAAATTTGTATTAAAATATACTAATATAAAATCAATTAAAATAAACCGTTCCTAATGTTATACAGTCAGAAAGAGCCATTAAACACGTATTTCAAAACTGAATTTTTTTATTCTACTTGGCTCTCGAGGTTAAAATATTAGAGGTATTGCGTGTTCCCCCAACCTGTAATGAGGCCCTTAGGAATACGAAGTAATATCTTAATATATACCTTGGCTCAGGGTGACAAATATAGGGCATTCGCTTGGAAACTGTAAATAATTTATAACCGTTCGTTGTACGATATTTCTAACACGGTACGAAGATTAGATAGGGCTTTGGCTTGACTATTTGTACGTTGCTTAAACAGTAGGCAATCATACAAGCTATCTATTGCTAAATAAATCACGTATACTTTGAATTCGACATTCTATACAACAATCAAGTGTTGTCGACCGACAGTTTGTTACTAACTAAATATATTTCCAATGCACTTGTTTCAGATACTCATAGTTAGTTCCAAGGTGTTTTTCACATTTAAAATCTAGTAAATTGTAACTAAAAAATATAACGTCAAGTTATTTAAGTTAGATCAAAGTTAATTAACTGTTTTAATCTTCAAAGAATTCACGGCTGTGGCAGGACACGTAAAAGTGGTCCGTTTACGAGTCGCTGTATTAATTTATATTGTCCTGGAAACAATCGTATTCTCTAAGACGGAACTAAATATGAAAGAGATCATAAAAGCTGTCGTAAAGACTGGTAGAAAGTGGCGAGCGTGCTTTTTGAGTGCCCGGCGATAGGCACATTGATTTGTGTGAGGCAGCTGTTTGTTGTGTTAATAAGTTAATTCGTCAGAGTTGACGGCGTAGAGGATTTCTATACGCTTTACTGATTGCATATGTGCGAACGTTGAAATCTGTAACGGACGAAATCATAACGTGTGCACTGAACTTTGAACAGACATGCTGATGTTATTGTAATTAAAACCTTCATCGTTAATAAAGAAACCAAATATAGATATTGTTGATGCATTTCTTGCTAAAGTAATATTTTTATGGTATAATGTAATTTATTAAACACATAATGAGATCTAAGATTTTCGGGAGTCATTTTAATAATCATTTTAATAATATATTTCGGATTGACTACGCGATTTTTTATTCCTTTAAAACTACATAATCATAAGATGAGACATCTCGTCTGCCCGTGATCACGGTTGCTGTAAAGTAACCGAAACGTCGGGATTATGTAGTTTAAATGGAATAAAAAATAGTAGCGTAGTGAATCCGATATATATTAGTTTTATTACTAAACACAATTTATGTTATTTCGAGAAACAACAAAATCGGAATACAAAAATTTTAAGTTAAGTTTAACTATTTACGTGCACGACTGTCAATGTCATCCCTAAATAAATAGTTAAGACTCAGTATCCGACAGCGATTTGTGTGTATCGATGCTTCTTTAGAAGCTTAGTTATAGGCTATTGAAACAGTAGCTATTTCGAATTGGGCTTAAAAGGATAATCGTTTTAACACCCTCTTTGGACTAAAATAGTACCAATCAACATAGATGTTATTACTGTTTTTTCAAGGGGATGTAACTTCGGATGGATGCGATGTAACTTTTTATGATAGTCTTAAACTTTCACCAATATTGAGTGTTAAGAAATAAATATTTTATTTATGGACAGTTTCCTTTTAACAGTTAATAACCAAATGTTGATTAAGATTTAGGATAAGTAGTTATACTTGGTTATAAAGTTCGTTTATGTGCAATCATTTAAATCCCTGACTTGTTTTATGTACAATGTGTTTAAATAAATGTTTATTTGGGTATTAAAAATACGAAGAAGGCACTCCGAATTAATTAATACAAGAACCTTCTTAACAAATAAAAATGATTAAATCAAATTCCTCGACCTCAGAACAGGTAGGTTCTTAAAGTTTATTCCTATGAGAACTGCTAACGCAACTGTTTTATTTGTATACAGAAGCTAGCGTATACATGCACAGAGTTTATTTAATTATGATCTTTATCACACTAGATTTAAGGGCTACTTTTTCAAGAGATATTCAAACATCTTCAAATTTAGATACTGTCGTGATTCACACTGACACTTCGATTTGACAGCTACTCTAAAACTTGTTAAGTGCCATTGAAACTCACCTTTATAATACTTTTCAAAGTCAATATAAATAGTAAAGTGAAAGTTTTTTTGCCCTTAATAATAATAAACTTATACATTTAACCACATATACACCCGTAAGTGTTTGGTTACTTTAGGTTAATTAATTTTTATTTGACCCAAGCAATGTACCTTATATTTTATGTGTAATATTTTAATATATTCCCTTGAGAGTAACATTTTTTTAACTTAGAATCGAATATTTTTATTTCCATTAAAATTATTTGAATACGATGAGCCATATTAAGCTAATTTAGTTTCGTTTCGTCATGTTAAATACAAGCATTGTAAGAGAAGTAAAATTGTTAGTTTTATATCAAAAGTGACATTCAACCATTTATATGTACAACAAAAGAGAACGCATCACAATACGAAAGTGTTATCATATGAGAAGTGGATCACAATAAGAGCGGCATAAAAAGTCGATGTCACGTATTGTAACGATTCCTAACTTCGGATGTTCGTGTGTATTCTATAGCAGTAAGTACTAATTGGAGACACGTATACACGGTTTCATATCACAAAATGGCAGTCCTTGTTCGATAAAACGTCACAGGAATACAGAGTGCTTGTTTTTGCAACACCTATGTACAATAGACAAGAAAAACATTGATTGTTAGTTGAAAATTTTTTATTAATTTAATTTTAAATATAACGTAAATTTAAGATTAATAGTTTATGACAATTTGTGTTCTGATAATTTCAAGAATTTAAATAACGGTCTTATTTCTGTAGAGCTATCAACGTATCGCAGTCGTTTAAAAAGTTAAATTATAATAAAAAATCAAGTGACCTTAATATACATTGAGAAATTTTAGTTTTATATTTTTTATTTTTACTTCCTAATATGAAATTAGGTACGATGTTAGTATTTTTTTGTGTAATTATTATTAACAATAAAACTTAGTTCCTAGGTATTGTTCAAGGCACCGAAGTATACTTGTGAGATAACAGACAATATATCTCTGCTTAACAACGAGTGACATCGTATTTTACGAGCGAATGGCAACTACCTCTGAAATATTACAGTCTATGTGGTATTAATCCCGTACCATATAAATACTATGGCTTGACAGCAAATAAAGAACTGGATAAAGAACGCATGTGGGTAATATTGTGACTGTCGCCGCCATTGTGAAGTTAATATCTGAATCCAACAAAAGCGTACTCTCGATTCGAAAAACGAATAAAAGTGATCGGGCGAGCGTCAGATTATAGGCATAAATTATTAGACACTTTTGTTCAAATAGAAGTTGGTCGCGACCCATTCAATTACTCAGCTCAGTAAGAAGTGTCGGGTCTTTTTCAGATATTTGTGTAAGGGATTAGCCGGGAATATCTGTGTCGGTATCTTCGTAAGATAAGTACGAATATACGTCAACGTCGGACAACTAAGCCGATTATTTTAAATGTATTCACTTCCTTAATGGACGTCGTTTTTCACTCGCACCGTGACTGCGCTCTGACTTACTGAAGATTTGGTTATGATCCGGCCAATGACTGGACGGTATTATTATTCTTATTTTATTAAATTGTCCCTTCTTTACGGTATAAGATTATGACATCTTAAACTTACCTTGAAAAGATTTATCTTTCTAAAAATTAAAATAATAAACTGATTCTTTGCCTTTTAAAACGTTTCATCAAGTTGTTCGGTAGATACTATGAAATATTATATATACGTTATTATAAAAGGTTTAGGATCAATATTTTTGTTTAACTGAAATATGTTGGGATGTAAATTGTTAGCCATGCTTTACTCCCACCTGGTGTTGACTAATTTTGCACTCGCTTGCCTGCATTGTTACGTGCTATTGAGACTAGACTGAAGCCTACATGCAACATGCTCCAAGTGGAATTATGAGTAAAGTTTAAACTTTCTTCTATATCTTGGCCGTAAAACATTTTTAAGATTAAACATGCATCATCTACTGTATATCTTGGTAAATAGCGAGTAAAATTTTGTACACGCATATGTGTGTGATTATTTACGGTGACAATAGTTAACAATCAGGTATATTACGGCGGCAGGTGTTCCTATAAATATGACTAACGCTACATTTTTAAAAAAAATGTAGCCAATTTTAGAGAAAGGCTTAAAGAAAATTATTTTTAAAAACAAGCGGTGAAGATAATGGAAGCGTTTTTTCAAACCTTCGCATCTAATCGTGAAAGCAAAATGTGTGTTATTTTTGACAAGTTAACAATTTCGCAAACGCACCTGTGTACGTTGCGACGCGTAATTTGCTAATGTCGTATATGAAAACATATTTTTTTTACTGAAATGTAATTGCTTTACTTAAATTAAGGCTGAATAGAAGAGGGCTAACAACAAAGGATAACATTTACAATGCCAGTTTAAATTTCTTTGATTTTATTAAATTATTTGCTTTATAACACTAATGACTACAATAACAACAGTCTCCGCTCCGAGTCCATAATTTCATAATAAAAATTAAAACCTCGTGATTAACGATTGCGTGGAATATTTTTTTTCCATAAATAGGGTGACTCTTACTGAGGGAGTTTGAAGCAGGTGGGTATCTAATTTATGAGGGGGTAAACCCGTTATAGGGGTTTGAAATTAAATATTATGGGTTTGCATATTTTTTTAACCAACATGCCGTGACATGTGGGCGACCGTTTGTTAGTAATCGCTTTTTTTTGTTAATTTATAATATATATAAACAATTTTTATATATATTTTATAATCAACATTAAAAACCTTTTAACTTCCCAGCTTATGCTAGAGCTAACGCTAGATGTCCAGTTATAAAAGTCGATAAATATATCTATAATTCTATAGACAAATTGACAAATTGTGCTATTGACAAATTCACGTTTCAATAAAAGTTAAACAATCAAGTAAGTGACAAGTAATTTTCAATTATATGGAGTTAAATTGATTGTTATGCTAATGTACTGCATTGTTAGCCTTATGTACCTACATCGGGATAACTCCGTAGAAATAATAATAGGTTTATAAAACTGATCAGTTAGCACGGTAAACTAAATTGCTTTATAAGTTTATAATGTACGGGGCAGCACGTCACCCCTCGCGTGATCCGAGGTGGGGCTTATATCACTTCTCTACATCACGTTACCCTGTTATTACAGGTTGCGTTCGGGAATGTGTTTTTTTATTAAATGGAAGGTCTAATTATAATTAATAGAATATTATTATCACTTAATAGCAATGTTAATTGTCTTACTAAGCTTAGAACATGAACTAATTAAGGAAACATGTTTGTATCTCCAAGTGAATATTACAAATACTAACCCAAAACCGTAAGAGAAAAAATAACCAAGAACTACGTTTAAATAAAAAAAAATTGGCGCAAACTGTTACGTGTATAATACTGAATAAAATAAAGTTTAAATTGTTTAGCAAAACGAAGAGAGTCACAAAGTTAATTAAATAAAAGATTTTTTTAAATTAAAATGTAATTTACTATCAACTAACGCTATATCTAATTAATTCTATTGTAAAATTTTAAACATAAATGTTTGGGTGTAGATGATTTCAAATTTTGTCTTGATGTTAAGGGATAGACCGGTTTTCGATTTTAAAAGATTCTCGAATTAATTTCAGAAATGGTTCTAGACGAGGTGCTCTATTTATTAAAATATAGTAAGGTTATTAAACTTGAACATGTACCAGAGCGGTTAACACGATGAACGGACAAGGGTTCTCAGAACGACGAGTTTTGTTTTCTAAGAACGAATGTTTTGACTTGACTCATTCAGATCTCGCATCTGTGACTTTTTATTCGTATAAAAAGACATGTTTATTTGATGTCGAGTGCACAGTTATAAATTCTCGATGAGATTTAGTAGCTCCGGTTTTTAAATATAAAATACTAGTTTATTTGGAATTGGGTCAAATAAAATCATTTTATTGCCCACTTGCGTTCTTTATATTGTGATTAATGTTTATTTTATGTTACTGAGCGATTGCAAAACAATGATCCAATCTCAACATTTATGTGATAGTCGTTGGATCTCTTTTACAATTCCATAAAATTCCTTTAAAGATCTGCTTCATATTTTAAATAACTAAAGATGAGATGAGGCTGCAATAAGATTGTAACGAACGTGTCCCTAAATAAACCAACCCACGTGTTCTTAACGCCGTATAAAACAAATAATAACCTGTCTATACAAATCTGTAAGAATACTACCTACTAAAGATTAACTGGAATGATACAGCGCAATAAGTGGCAATAAATTTCAAAACCGGCTCGCATAACACACTTGAAATAGAAATAAAATATTAAGTTCCAATGTTCTATATTAAAATAAGTAGACATTAAAGATTTCATTTCATTATAAAATATTTGCGTATTAAATGTTGATATCAATATGACATTGGAGAGTTATATTATGAGATAAATGAATTAATATCATGAATTTATGTTGTTCCCGTTTTAAAAGCAATCAAAATATCGGCCACGAGATGCAAGCCAATTACTGGATAAACTTCGAATAGAAATGCAAGAGGATCTGCATTACATTATTCCTCAGCAAAGCGTTTCGAGTCGCGAATCTTAAAAGCGATGGAAAATTTAAAGACTTTCAAAAGAAAATTAAGGCAGCGGAGACTGAAAGCGCTACTGCCAAAGTTGCAACTTTGTTACGTACACACTGAGCTACCTCGTTAATGCGTTGAAAAAATTAGAGGGTTGAAACTTGAATTAATCTGCAATTTTTAATGCAAAGAATTTGACTCTACTAATGAGGAGATTTTGTAACTAGATATTGTATTTTCTTACATATTATTATTAACTTCGTGGATGTCAAAAAAATCTATAGTTATTAATTAGTTTACGATATAGTGTCTATGAAATTTTGTTTCATAAAGATAATTTCAGAATAAAAGCGAGGTAGGTATTTCATACAAAATGACAAATGTCCTATGAAACATTTGTCACGGTAATACTCGTTTCTATTAATCACATTTTTAATGTGAAAAATTTTATTTTCATCATATTTAGAGTTGGTCGTATAAACAATATTGTATTAAAATAGACCTAACCAAAGCTCACAACGATAACGTTGAAGTTAAATTCCCTTCATTTCTCAACCGCTCACCAGCCGTCACCGTATAAACGATTCTAGTTTCTTTTTTGTATGCGACCGCGGGAATTACAACATTAATCAGTCGAAATGAACTCTTTAGCGAAATGTCAAAAGGTTTACCCAGATCTTCGGTGTTACGGGCTTGCTTAGTTGTTTCAACAAAAGAATGCTCCTTTACTATCCAACAATCAGCGCGTATTTAGCACTTAAACAAACGCTCGTAACCAAACAGCTTTCTCTTAGATAAGACTGGAACTTTGGTCAACATTTATTTAGGCCCAAGTGATTGTGAAATTGAATGCAAATGTATTTAATCATTTTCGTTCCATTGTTTCTTTTAAGCTCTTATCTTAATAGATAAATGTTGAAAAGGCACGAATATATAACTATTATGGTTTAAGCACATGAAAAATTTCGTTATACATTTTTTCAATATGAATCATTCCAGTACTGAGATAGAGTTAGACCTTTCACATAGTTTCTAATGAATACAGGAGATACGAATTCTGAAGGGTGAGTGGCGCTCAGGTGAATAAGTGAAGCTGTCCATTTGCTCCGATTTAGATTCGACCGAGCGTCCGAGCAAACATTTCCGCTTGATTAGAGAGTAACAGTTGCCTGGGACACCTGTGTCTGTGAACCGACTTTTCTACGCGCTTTGTTTTAGAATTCAGATTGTACAAAGTTTTAACGTTCAGTTCCGACGTGGGCATCACTTGACTTTTATTCGTAAACGCGTTAGTTATCTTATGTTTTATGGGATATACAATACATAGTTAAAATAAATTCTGATCGTGTTATTGAGATATTAATTTCGTTTTATGTCATCTATTACTACTAGGCACTCGGTCGACCTTACTAACCTTTGATAAAACTGAGACGATTTAAGGCAACGTGAATTACAGAGATCCATAAAGTAATACTGCTTGTTTATGGGGGTCTGTTTTATAGATGCCTTAAACGTGAGAATCCTTTATCGACTCATTATAATGACGGTAATGTTAGCAAACAGATAATAAATATGATGGAATACTCCCGTCATTAATCATCGTAGAATTTAAGAGCAAGATATTTTTTTATTATAGAAGATATAATTTTTTCTGTTTACAATTTAGAAACATAGGATTTTTTTAAATACATAAAGATATTGGTTTATAAAAAATAATATATTAATACATATGTATATTATCATGTTGATTCTAAAAACATTTTTATGATGTGTTAACGAAGATAAATATAGAAGTTTTATGAAATCATGCTTTATGTTACGCGTCAGAGTATTTGTGAGTATTATATTTATTTTATTGTTTCAGATATACGTTAATGGTGGTCTGACTACAAAAGCACATGACTCCGCATAACGAAACTTTATAACATCAAGCCACTGCCTACACTTAGGTGAGTTATTGTCTGGGTTTTTCTTTATCATCTGTTCTAAAAACAATAAAAATGTTGTATCATTTCAAGTTTTCATAAATTATTTGTTCAGATGAATTTAAATGTGTTTGTATATACGTGTCTACCTCCGGGTGATATAATAAAATCTGTTATATACGATTAAACTTTAAAGTAACCTACATCTTGTTCAACATGAATTGAAATAAATACATGAATGCATAAATCCCAGAAACGTTTCGGTACGTCACAATTTTTTCAATATACCAACACCTGGGAGCCATTTGTGCGGGGTTTCCCTTTAAGCTGTAAGCTTTATAAATGTACCACCATTTGTATAGATTGAAAAACAGTTTTTTACCACTGCAACAGTTCGAACTATTCGTTTAAATCGAGTTTTACTATCCTGAAAGCCATACACTGTAACAATATGTCAGAACTTAAAAAAGTTTGCTAACTTTTATTTTGGACAGTGACGATTTACTCAAACGTATCGCATGCAAAAGGTTGAACAATACGAATACATCGTAATAATTCTTTATTCACAAAAAGAGAAACCACGATAAAATATGCATATATTGCCCGTTGTTGAATGAATCATTGTCTTTATTAATTATTCTTTTGTTTGCCATTTTAAAGTTATACATCAATAAAACTTTTTAATATGTGCCAAGTTCAAGTGCCGCGCATTTTTCAAGTTATGAGGAATTCTCTAGCAACTTGAGAATACTTGGTTAACATTATATGAAGTAAATAAGGAAATTCCTATAATAACGGCTATTAGTTGTAGGCACGGTGGGATACAGTTATGATGCTGTCATGTTACAAGTTAGTGGGCCGCGAAATATTAAGGCCTTCAGATATTGATACTGACAGGTATTGCGTGAGGTAACTTTGGCGTGCCTACAATATAAAACAGCACTTTCGGCTTTATCAAAGTAATAAGTGGAGAACTAGGATAAAGTTCATAGCTACCTACATAGATCGATTTAAGAAGTATTGGCTGGGATTTAAAATGTTACAGCAGTATTTAAATATATTCAATGTATCCGTCAACGTGAAGTCAAATTTATCCAAAACAATGCAAATAATAAATTTTCAATAACTTCGGTTTGTGGTTGATTGATGCGTATTTTTGTTATGTCAATCCAACAATTTACTGCGTTCAAATGACCAAGGGTGAGTTGTCACTCACATGTCCCGTCGAATAGGTTAATATAAATGAAACTTTTATAGTCGAATAGTTTTTGCCACAACATATTAAAAAGAAAAAAACAAAACCTTTCAATACGCAACTATTACAAATGTATCACAAGGTATTAAAGTTATTTAGGATTATATAAAATGGCGATAATTATATTAAAACTTGCTTCTACATTACTTAAGAGTAAAATGCTTTTATAACATATTTTTTATAACAATTAAAAGTTACATATCTGTTTCATTATCATATAAATTTAAGAGCTCTATTACTTAGCAATCTCTCTGATTAAGGACATGGAGCTATGTGTGGTGGCGACAGTGCGGCAAATAGGTCGATCGTGGCCCGATGAATATTTATGATCCGAACTAACTTAATATTTGGATGCGGTATAATAATCCAACATTATTCTAACATTTATGATACAAAATCCCTCTCGTTTATTCAACTAACGGCAGCAAGAATATATAATATTATTTGAATCAATTTTATAGTCATTATAATTATATGGTAATTGACATGAAATACGGAGCACCGAATAAATATTCATAACCAAGTTAATTAATAATCTTAATACATAGTAAATAAAAAAAATAATATCACATAAAATGTTTTATACACATTTTGATATTAAATAAATTTAGAAATATTATAACTGTACCACAAAATTATATCTCTCTTTTAATATGCAAAACATAGTTAGCTACAATATAATTTTGTTGTGGGACATTTACTATTACACGAGTGTTCGAATCAAACGGAATATAAAATGATAAAATTTTATAGATACTTCATGAATCGTTTATTATAATTAGCAAAGCATGTTCTATTCACTATCGTAATTAAGGCCTTTCGCCTTTAACATTAACAAATGGGTATATATTTTTACGCTCGATCTATTATTATTATTTTAATAAAAACATTTTTTAACGATATTGACAGTTTGGAATAACTAATGTATAAAAAAATTTATATCTGTAATATAACTGTTTATAATAGCTATAGAGAAGTCTGTGAAATTTCGTAGAGTTTGGAGTTTTCATTTTCATTATTACTTTCTAGCGCCATTCCAGTTAATGAACAAAATCCGGTCGCTTTACAAAATAATTATATTTCTTGTCTGAAAACAGTAAAGATTCTGTTAAAGTAATGAAACAAAATATTGTGAACCTTAATATATAAGTACATAGATATGAATTAATAAAGTAGTATTTTAATTGTTTTTATCTTTTATCTTTTATGTTTATAATTTTTTTCAGTTTTGTATTTTAAAGGTCATGCAGACTACACTAAAGATCTTATTGGCTACACATTGCGTTTCTGGAATGAGCCATAAGAACCATTAAAATGGTTCAAAAAGAGGGTCATCATAGATTTACATTTAAGTAAACCTTCAACTTCACTACTGACATCTCTTCGTGTTTTACCTTAATCTTATAGTTTTAATATCTTAATTGATAATTGTATTCATTGACAAAACGTCATTTATATTATTCAATAAATCCGACAGTAATACATCACTGTGAAAAATTTAATTTATATTATCATTGGAAGATAAAATTTATAATTCGTTATATTTATAATAACATTCAAACCTTACATTTATTTAATTTTATTGTAAGCAATAAAATAAATAGATTACAAAGGAAAGTAACCAACAAGTCGTGGGTGAGAAAACGCATTTATAAACGACCGATCAAAATGAATGGCGGGTGAAAAATTCCGAAGGTTCTAAATAAAAGCTTGTTTTGTTGGTTGTAGCTGGTATATTCATTTCGGCAGGCGGGTAAGTGCTGGCGTAATCTGTGCTTGGGCTCGTGTAAATGCAAATTGTCCCATAAAGCCATCCTCTCTCTCATCCACCCTCTCTTTACCCCTTACGCCTCCCGCCATTAATGAAGAGTATCTCGGACCTCGAAGGCGTTCGTCATCTCAACGGTTTAGCTCTGAAATTAGAATTCTCCCTCTATTGCTTCACCTATGTATTGAAGCTCCAATTTGTTCACATATAATGTAAGTTTATAATAGAGTTAGCTAACGACAGCAGACCTTATAGTGAGGGTTATCTGATGTGTTTAACTTAATACCGTTACGATAGAGTAGTTACAAATTGTTAATTTATTTAAATTTCTACTTTACAAAATCTTTATTACGACTCACACTATAATATATACATAAATATCCTTATTTTATAATTTTTCCTACGATACAAATGCATTTTCGCTAAACGAATGTAATGCTATAAATGCTTTTAAGGAGAAGGTTAATTAATAATTTTATAGAATAAGGTTATATTTTTCTTACTATGTTCTTATTTTTCAACTTTGATAATTTGAGCAATCATCCTGAAAGGTTTTTAAAATTTAGAGATTACTTGTTCACCAAAAATTAAGAAAAATCGATAAAGTAGAAATCACTTTTACAGCACATGTTTGTCAAGGACGGGTAGCGTCCTAATTTGAAAGCCGCGGCGCTCATTACCGATTCGCGACTAATAAATGTTTTATGAACATAGCTTCCCCTTTACCGGTTGTAGGTGAAACAATACGTACGCCGCGTGGGGACCCCGTGTTGAATTACAAATACGAAGACTCGACGTGAATTCGAATGAGGAGGACTATTTGTACCCCAGTCGCGCACGGGATATAGTTTCTTTGTTATATCGTTATGTCTTTACAGGTACGACAAGTTGCCGAAACATTTTGCAGAACTGCACTGCATTTCTAACGTGAATTTTACTTCGTATTTCAAGTTCATATACAGAAAGGAGTTTATGTAACCGTGAAAATATAACATGACGGATTTAAGAAGCCGCCTTCTTCGTTATGATAAGAATTGTTGAGCTTGTTTTTCTGAATAACAAATGCATTGTAGTTGTATTAAAAATTTGATTCAATAATAATTATACATAATCGGAAATTTTTAAGTGATGAAATGAGAAGTTATTTCTTTACGGAAAATTTAGGACACATTAAAATTAATGTAATTTCCTGGTGGGGGGTTTTCAATATTAAGGCGCAATTTTTGTCAAAATATAAATTTCTAATTACTTGCAACCTCATGGCTTTTTTTTAAATGTAGATTTACCTACTGCCATATAACATAATCTCACATATCATACACAAGATTTTTTGATAAACCCATTTTCAATTTGAAAGTTATTCAGATCTGTTTGGTACAGCGTATAAAAATTCATTCATCTCTGCTTGCACAGATGCTCGTTCAAGTATAAAATATTCATGAAGGAAAGAATAGAAAAAAAAATAGGTATTTGATTAATAAGTTAGTGCTCGCGGAATATACATGGAAGACTGTTATTTTATCTCCATTTTATCAACCATTTGTTTTTCAGAGCTTATAGCGCGACTAATCATAGGCGTTCTTTTTGATGATCCGATGGTTGAAATGCACGTTTTATATAGTTCTAAATGACTTGAGATCGTGACGAATGTTATAATTGTTATATTGGTCCACTAGAAAAATAATTATGGAAGTTTGAAATGTATATTCATAGGCGGTGGAGCGAAACGGTGGGAACGTTTTAAATTTGGCTTAATTTACATTTGATCCGTTGTATGAACGGAACTCTTAGTGGTTTTTTTTACCACAAAAACCCAATCTGAAGCATTAGTTACAAACGTGTCATTTTAATACCAAATAATTATTTGTAATAAATTAAGTAAAATGTCCATTATTTTTATAAACTTTTTATAACTTGAAACTTGAGACATGATTTTAGAACGATTAAATGTCGTTTATCGACATTTGTCTTAAATGCTGTGTTTGCTTTTAATATGTGGTTTCGTGGGTCATATCCCAATAACTACGAGTATTAAAAGTTTTTTGAAATACCGCGTCTGATATTTGATCGCCATCCTATGGGTTAAGTATCGTATGTACGGCTTACCGCACATTTACTAAATTTATATCCGAAATTGTAGAAGCTGAAATGAACCTTAACTTGTGACAATAAACTCTAATACCGTGTATTGGAGTTGAGTTGTAATAGATCCCTTGTTGTCTGTAGTATACAGATCGTTGGATAAAATGGTAAAGCCACTGTGGTAGACTGAGCATCTCGTGGGAGTCAGTTCATAAACACTCATACATGTCGAATTTGATGTTTACTAGAATATCACAGAAACAAAATTTTATATTCATCGGCGTGATCTGAATTAAAACTGTTTTGGGTGAAGCGTTGACAGTAATAAATTGATCTAACGTTCATTAGTGATACTATTTTATCTTGATTGTGATACAGTTGTTATGTAAACTGACCGCGAATAAGGTTAAATTGTGACCACGTCAGTTGTAACCTAGCTGAAACGTCTAGCAAAAGCTTAACAGTATATGATGTATTGGCGGTGGTTACAAGCTGACCTTCTTCGTATTTAGATTGTGACCACCGCTATTCCAACCTGGTTGAAATGTCAAGTGAGTCATCTAATATATAATCGCGTTGACCTCCGTGTTTATATATTATATTTGTTGTCAAGCAACGAGAATTCTCATAGTTAGTATGAGATATTTCTTTGAAAATCGTTAAAAATTTTTGGTTAATTTTTATTGAAAAAGTGTTCTACACTAAGAAAAAAATGTTTAGTATTAAGAGAAAAGGAATGATGTAATTTAACGGTCCTGCGATACCTCCTCACTTAGGTCCACTTAGATATTTTAATGAATCCTGTTACTTTGTAGAAATGTTTCTCACTTATAAAGGACAGAAACTGCAACTCGCTTTTGCAGTTTGCGGAGTTAGTAGAAATTAAATAACTTCCTGTTTTAATGTTTTTTTATATTTAGGGCAAGATTAAAACGATAAAATCTGAATAATTATGGGAAATAAACAATGTCATATCCGTACTATTAGGTATAAAATTGTATTTAATGCTCATCAATAAACTCATGATAGCATTTATACGCGACGGAAACATCAATAATTGTAGTATCAGATCAGAAACTGACCACCGGAAACAGCTGTCTAGCGATAAGGTTGGTACAGACACTATGCATCTTACGGTACCTAAGCTCATTCGTTTTTACGCTACTTCACAGGATGCGGACCCGCTACGTAATCTAAGACACGTTATGTTCTTTTTACTGTTACATACACTGGATGCCCTTAATTTAAGATTACATAAGCTTTGCTAATTTAGCTATAACAGCGTTGTACTAAAATAAAATAATTCTCATGATGACATACCATTTCACAGAAAATATGAAAATAGTTAGTAAGGTTTAACTAAAAATCAAATTTTGTCGTACAGCAATTGCAATCAGTGATTAAAAAACGAATTGAATTAATCAACTTTCTACTGCTGCCTTTGAGCAAGGTAAGCCATTTGTGTTTGCATTCACAATAAACACTTTACCTTTGACGATACTCCAAGAAATTGAAAAAGTAATTTTAATGTTAGATGAATTTTTAATTGCTTTACCATTTATGACAGAAAAATATTTAGGTAGGTTAAGAATTAGGTATTTGTATAAATATATATAACTTTGAACTGCTTCAATTCATTCTGTGCAGATCTTTATTTTATTTATCATTAAATTGCTACGTTCCCAATACTATAAGCAAAACAGTTAGATCCACAGACGAGAAGTAATATGTTTGGCATAGTAATGATTTTATTTTTATAAAATCTTTAGCCTGATGTAGTGTTCTATAAAGTTATAATAACGTTCGTACTGTGAAAGCCAGCAAGGCGTAAAAAGTTGCGTTATTGCGCTTTCCTCGATTCAATGGTTAGTTGAATATGAAATCCTGCCATTCATTCATAAAACGCATTACGGCTGCCGAGTGCTCTAACCTCGCCAGGGCTGCAAACGTGGGATACCTTGCATCCTTTATTGAAATGTGAGATTAGACACGCTAGGGTTGTAATACTGTGGGAATGATTTAATATTTTTTAATCTGAAATAAAAAATATATAAAGAATTTTAATTCAATTTTCTTGCTGGCTAATTGCTTTTTCAAAATTTTATACGTTGACAGTGTTTTTGATGTTATTTAGTATATTTTCATTTCTGTGAATTGTAAAAAAATAAAAGGATTGATTCACGAATATTGGATGCATCAAAGTGAATACTTTAACCGAATGGTTTACCTAAAGATTTATTTTATTTATTATAAGTACCGATCTTTCCATAGTAAAAATAATGTGAACGTTTTCAGCAATTCGTTCGTCTGAATCCTACTCAATTAAATAAGCCTGAAAGAGCCTTTATTTATCTCGTATGGAATCTAAGGGATTTTAGCTTAGGCAATATGAGTGCGATTGCGTTGGAATGACCTTCAAATAAAGATATACTTCATGCGCATTCATTATTCAGATGAGATTGGTTTATATATATCTACTGCTTCCTCAGTAATAAAATATTTACTTGAAATTATTTGCAATACGACATTAATTGCTTAGATAATATTATCTGAGTATATTTTAACATAACATGTCTCTTTTATATAATTGCGGTAAAATATTATTATAATTGGATCGTACAATTCGGCCTAAATTATTATCCTGATCCACATTCCTCTAAATGTGGCATCCAATCGAAGCCAGTCAAGTGTGATCCAAGCGACAAAAGTCAAAGCGAAAGCGAGTTAGTGTTTGCTAAAAGCCCTTTGGCAAGTAGCATTAGGATAAGCGAGGCACATGCAGTACGTGGTTGTAGCATCCGCCATTACGGGGCCAAGTGAAAAGTTTTGTTCTTCCCACAGGCGTTCATCGACGCCTCTTACAGAGTGAACACCTGAATACCGCCTTACTACTCCTCGTTAATGTTTTCATAAAGCCTTCTATAGAGAAACCTATTTCACCAAGTCTCTCCCCGTAACTGAAAGGAAAAATGAAATTGTGTATACTTTTTGTCTGGAAACCGTTCATTTTAATCCTTTCAGATCAACTCATGCTGTAGCATAGACCGTAGAATGATTTCGTGTCAAATGATTTGTGCATTCTACTATAAGCAAGTTTTTTAAAGTAGACAATTTTTATTACAATGTAAAATATAAAATTATGTGTTTATTGAATTATTTATGAAGGAAATTACTAAACGAGATTTCCGTTCGAGATTTCAAGGTTTTCTGATCTGGCATTGATTACAAAATCAATAGCAAGGTAGCGGAACTATTGGCAGGTGAGCTCTCTTGTAATATTTAAGTTTGT
>DVQP01000177.1:0-29712 GCA_018231745.1 Danaus eresimus
GAACCGTACGTTTGATGAAAGTGAAATGCTGGGAGCCGAAAATGCTCCTTAACCTTGACGGACTCTTATCTGTGGGACTTTTCTTATTCCTCTCCATATTTTTGACACTGACATATTTTTGACATAAAAACCACGCGGATCTCAGTGGGCGTTGTGTTCATGGTGCGGATGTGTGTACACTAGCGCGGATACAGGAACAATGAACATTATACGTGCGGCTTTATAATTTATAATTCATCGTCCGAACTAAATAAAGAATTAGCAACAACTGGGACGCTATCGACGCTTGAATCACATACACACCTTTATCAGATAACTCAATAGACTTAACATCGCGCCGATAATTAATGTGAGCCGACATCGTGACATCATTATATCATTAAAATATCATATCTTTGATGTCATATAATCGAACACGTGTATATAAATATAATTATACCGGACGTAAACCTCCTGAGAGCGTCGACACAGCCACATATCATTTCGACATAACATATAGTTTTACCGTTCCCGGACACGACCTTACTGCCAACATAACTATCACACGCGACCAATACTAGGCACCAGGAAAACGACATTTATATGGAAAAATGAATCATTTGATGTGAAAAACATTTAATTTGTACAATTAATTAATTTTATGGATGTGTCAATTGTTTCTTGGTACGTTAATTTGTTGCTGTCAATGTGACAGTTAGTTGTGGAGTGATTTAAACATTTATTGGTCCAATAAAAATATTGACATTGGCATAATATACCGCGATCCGGTGCGGATGAAGACGTTGTTGAACAAAAAAAACATTAATTTGTCTTTGGGTAAATCATACCGACGTAGTGAATGTGATATCGATAAAGTATTAAATGTATATGATAGCCATAATTATACGACCTTTTTGGTGATTCAGTTTTTTTTATAAAAAAAAAATACATAATTAGAGTCAGCTTCAATGCACTTGTATATGATATAAGAAAATTTTAACAAATGTAATATGAAGGTGTGTGTTTTCTAGCAAACTATCAAGGCCTATACAAAATTAAATAATTAACAGATGAATTAGAAATATAAAAAAGGAAATAAATAGTTTTTGTTTTGGTTCTGAATGAATGCTGAAAACAAACCAACGAATCAAACGAATGATTCGATTTTGTCGAACAAAAGAATTAATTGACGACCTCTGATAAAACAGTCGTCCAGATATCAGGCACGAGTGAAGGTATAAAAGGAACGAATGGAGACGTGAACGTAACAGTTGTCGGTTATTTCATTTATGATATTAAATGACCACTGGAAAGAATGAACGAGGAACAAAATCCATCAATGCGATTCAGTATTCCCGACGAATATTTGATATTAACAATATCAGCCAACTGGAAGAATGAGTGAAATCGCAAATAATAAAAGATTCTTACGATTTGTGTGTAATATAGTATAATTTTGACTCACTCCTTGTAAAAATTTTTCATTGTTCCTTAAAATTTCTTTCATTCATCTGAATGAAATCAACACGACCGTATACGGTAATACCACTTGGCGTATGAATGAATGAGTGAATGATTAAAAACCGTGCCCACCTTTCTGTTTGCGATTGTGCCTGGCCACAGGCGGGGTTCGGCCCAGGCTCTCCAGGTCCGTGCTGCTGCTTTGGTATGGACTCGGACGATCCTCGAGAGTGGGGGGACCCTGAAGCGAATGGAATCAAATCACAAGATGACCACACATTAAGTATACAGAAAAGTATTGCAGATTATATAGAACAACGTTATTATATGCGGCTAAGACGATTTTAATATATTTTTTGTTTATCTATGCAACACGAAGGACTTGTTACTAACAACTTCAATCATCTTCCAGCTACAGGTTATTTTGATCGCCTGGTGAAAAGTATGTTGTTAAGAAATTTTCATTGTATAATTATTTTTGGTCTTAGTAACAATGTCAACTTTATTTCTTCATACACATTTAATCATTACGCCTGAATGTTCGTAGCTTATTAGCTCTGATACCACCCACCAGATTCCTACCACCCACCATAAGCTATCAAGTCAGTTCTCGATCATATTTTTCGAACATCTCATTCATCATTAACGTATACATTGTTATTATTGTATATATGTAATATGTATGTTTGTACCAGTTTGTATATAACGTTGTGGACGGTGGCCAGCAGGCGGCGTGCTGCCTCCTCGTGCTCCGTCTGCAGCAGGTACTGGTCGTGTTCGACCGTCAGCACCAACGACCTAGTATACCTGGATGAACGGTCACAGAACATTTATTAGGCTTCTATTGTGCTTACATACTCATTTTTAATATTATATATATGTATATGTATATTGTAAATCCGTCCGCTTCCACATACCTCCTGGTGTGCATCTGTATGCAGGCGAGGACGTGAGCGTTCCTCAGCGGCAGCACCAGCTCGGCCCGAGCACCGCCTGGGCTCGGTGGTGAACCAGACGACTTCTGAATAAATGGATATAAATATAGAATTAAATATCAATGTTATTCATTAAATGACTATTAACAGTACCAAAAAAATAGTAAGGTCTCATGTTTTTTGTCTGAAGTATATACTGCCAACTCACAGATGCTATATAAGTCCTTTGGTCTTTATAGAAGACCAGTGCGGTTGGTGTCAGGATCATGTAGCAGTCGGTCCAATTCTTTTTGGCCTTCTTCCCCCCTTCGAAGAACTTCGTCCTTTTTACTGGACCCTCGAAGAGGACTGTCGCCTGAAAATTACACCAATTTTGGTTAGGTTATATTCCACCAAGTTTAATGGATAAGTCAGCTGTTCAAAACTGATATTGTCTGTCATTATGCATTCTTATGTCACAGGGCTGGTGACGAGAATGCTTAATGAGAGAAAAGTGGAAGAAAATACTATTCTGTTTAGTTTGGTCGGTGAAGGAAAAGCAAAAGTTCTTTTTAACAGATTGTCTGTTTTGTTTGATTAAAACCTTTGGATGAATTGACCGATAACTATTATAAAAGAACATTAAGTGGAGTTTTTGGTCGTATTATACGTTTACCTCAATGGGCGCGTGCAGTACAGTCCTTGGGGAGGCGACTGGGCGCGATTTGTGCTTCATCATCATGAGGGAACGAGCATTCCTCTCCTTGTGATGATCTCTCTCACGGACCTCCACATCCAAACTGTCTCCGGACGAGGACGCCGGCAGCTGCAGCTGGTTGGGACGACGCGGAGCCAACAGGTTCTCCGTCGAACCTCCTGGAATTACCATAGCACGTATTATTTATACATATACAAAGACGTCGCTAGCCACGACACGTCTTCAAAAAGTTAGCCGCACTGTTCAGCCCATTTTTATATTTATCTCGCTTTCTCTAAGCGCTCAATAAAACGACCGATAATTATAAAATATATTATACATATAGCTTAACTCCAATATTATTCGTGAGAAAACTGTGAATTCTGGATGAAATGGAATCTTTATGTCCTTGGTGCACAAAAACCAGAAAAATCTGCCATAACTTCAAATTACGAAGTTTTTAAAAATATATTGTTCAAAAATTGTCTTTTTCAGATCTAGGTGGAAGAAACTTTCTTTTCTATGTCAGTGTAACGATAGATGTCTCACGAAGCGCTTAATAAAAAACTATAGACTGGATACGGAGCTTAATTCAAAAACATTGCTTACAGACTGGCCCTAATGATTTTTATAATAATATATTATTCAAATCTGTTTCGTGTATTAGAAATTCGCTTTTAGCATCGCATTATTCGCGTAGCAATGTTGTTAGTAAAAAAATATTTACGGATAGACTTATCTATCGGTTATACAACGAGAAATACCTATCAAGAGGTGTTAACTATTAATCAGAAATAAATTATTCGTGGAATTCAGTTTTTGGAAGCAAGCCAAGATCTCGTAGATTTACGAAGTAACAAATGTATTGAGTAAAAAATTTAATTCAGACAGGTATATTGAAGGATTCGCTGCTGGTAAAACAGAATTCGCTTTGCGATGGAACATTTTTTGATACATACTTTTATCATAGCGCGACATTAATAAATATTAAGGTAAATTATAGTGAATAGTATTAAAAATTTTCTTCTCTGTGTTATGATTACGAATTATATATTATACTTAATTTTAACTTATTGTTGACCAATGTCATATTTTTTAATATATTGTCTTACTAATATTCGTCAAATGAAGTTTATGTCAGAGCAATTGGTATGATTTGGGCATTCGCACTAAAGAATCGCTTTGCGAGGACACAATATTATAGCAGCTAGCATATAATCGCTTTGCACTAGCACCTTATATTAAATCAGCTGTCATATTATTCTTACCGAGTCTTTTGTTGGCCCACAGCATCGAATTATCGCAGGTGGGCTTGGTGTAGCTTCGCTCCAAGTCGACGCGAGACCGCTCAGACGTCGGAGACCAGTTCCAAGATTTGGCCGGAACATCTTGAAGAGTTTCCTAGGGAAGAATGACTGTTTAATATCTTATAGTATCATTGTAACGATATTTAACTGATGCCATCCATATGTTTACTATCAAATTGATAATGTAATACTTTTTTAAATTAATTTAAACGTATGTATTTTTGTGATTGCATTATAGTTCAACCGCTGTTTTTTTTACTGGGGACAAAATATATCTGATATTTATATATTGAGCATATAACTAAAATAATATCATACATTCATTACAACTTGGTTTTCTAAAAGTTTCTTAAGTGTCTTCAAAGTGTACCCAGATACCAACCGATGAGATATATAAATTTAATGAATAATGCATAAAAACTGAACTTAATGCCGATCGGGCGTGAACGAATGTAATGCAAAAGCGTGTAGTATGTTAAATAAACAAGTGACAAAACTGTCCACTGTATAGTTTATTTGATAGAACAAGAGCCGATAAAGTCCTGCATCTATTCACGGGCTTATGAGTCTCTTGATATTGTCTTTTGACACAAATCGACAACTATACAAAGTTTAACATACGAACACATTAAGTGCATAAAATTATGATATACTTGTCAACAGATCCCATGAGAAGATTATAAGGCTTGGCTTATTAGATGTCTTGTAAATTGACGATTTAAGTCAGTTCATTTTTGAAATCGGTTAAAAATACTATGTACAAAATTTAAATAAACATTATACACGAATGTCAGTGCCTTAAAGAAATATTTTTCAAAATTAAAAATTAATGCGAATTAAAGATCTGTCAATTGTATATTGTCATTATAATGTACAAATCGCATCTGGAGAATTGTGTATACATTTGTGATGTATTTTCCTCATTTACGCCATTTTGTTAAATTATTGCCTACGTAACCGATTGGGCAAAATGTTATATTTATTTATATGAACATTCCTATTTATGTAGATAAAATTTCCCTATTTATTTACGAAAATAAAATCGCTACGTTTTACAGATTCGGTAACGTGATTCATAATTAAGTATTATGCTGAAAAATATTAAATGCATTAATATATTCTCGTTTCTTTTTCGTACACAGGTTCAGTGGTACGTGACATTACTTAAACAACTAATATTATAAAATTTTGCATTAATATTGATTAATATGAAGATAAAATTATTTTATCCATAACTTACATAGAATGAATCACTAAAGACATGTAATTACACAATTAAATCAATATAATTTCTAAATAAACCCCTTTATTTTGTGATTCAATAAAAATATGAAAGGAAATGTAAATTTCAATGTATAATACATTAGATTTGATATGATTACTCGGAATCAACGATAATTTTCATAGTTTAAATCTAAGCATATTTTTCACGTACCTCCCGGAACCAGGTCTTTGTACGTTTCAGATTGAACATTATATGTATCAAGTCCAGAATTTCATTTTACTAACTACAACACACTACACAAGAGCACTTTAAATAATAATAATACAGTTTATAATATAGTATGTAACGACGTGACGCACCGACATTTGTGGCGGAATAAGCAAGTAACAGCGATACAGGCTAGTGTTGTAACACGACGATAATTATAGAGTCGATGTCTTAATGTTACGGTTATTGAATTATTGCTAATGCGGGCTGGTTTTGTGTTACTTTTGTCCTTTGCTTTGTTTTGTTGTCGTGTACGTCTACTCCAACCAAACTAATCTACATACATGTTTGGTTTTATGTTAGACAATATATGATTTATTTATTTTGTAAGAGTGTTTTCGTAGCACAATAAATTTGGAATGTCGATATGTGGTACGAGGTAACCGTCAAGGTAACATCCGATTGAAATTACTTGATGCCTTCTACATTTACTTTAAGTACTGATAAGATCCTTTTGATTACAGCTACGTATTAAACGCATTTATATTTGTGAGCATATCGATTGATTTAATCATAAAACACGCAGTACATAAAAAATTGGTGAAACGATTAGTCATTTATACGAGGCAAAAACATGGTGTTGATAGCACAAGTAACAGTATAACCCAGCCAGGATATAGGTGCGAGTATGTGGGTGTCGCCAACAATCGATATCGATAAAGCGCATCACTCGCCGCTATCAACGGCCGGTCGACGATTCGTTGGGAAACATTCGCCTTCCTTATCTTAGCTTTATTAGGTACACTGATTACAGTTGGTATTCAAAGCAGCTAATATTAACACGGTCTAGATGTATCAAGTGGAAAGCTAAACGAATTTCGAAGCAATACACTTTTATAGCTTTCGGACTACAAGTGGGTGTGGCCTTTTGTTACTAAACAGACTAATTTATTGAATTTAAGTTTCTATATTTAAAAATATACGAATAAATTGTTGGTTCGCTACGTGCGAGATCGATGGTTTAATGCGATTTTATTCTCAAAGCGCCATCTTTTGGCGTTTCAGGAAACTGACATTTTTAGCGTTTTATCAACACTAGATGGTTGTAGTTTCGATAATTCTCCATGTAAACGTGAAAAAAAGGAACTAAATAATACTTTACTGGCTTTACGGTTTATTTTTATAACAACGTAGGTGTTTGGATTAAAAATTTCAAAAAAATAAATATAATATATTTTTCATATCTCGTCTGGCGGTGATCACGGCTGCTGTAAAGTAACCGAAACGTCGGGATTATGTAGTTTTAAAGTAATAAAAAAACCGAAATAAATCCGTAATTATATTAGTTTTTTTTAAATGTCTCGCGAAAATCTTAGGTCTCTAAATTATTATGGATGTAGAATCAAACAGAAAAAGAATATGTAAATAAATTATAACATTCGCATGGGCCATAAAATATAAATGTACCACAAACAATGAGATCCTAGCCATGTGTCTTTAAACTTTAAATTAACATTAACAGAGACCTTCATTACAATATATCTGTAAGTGTTATAAATCGTACAAGACCTGTGTTATTTTTTCCTCTTACGATCATTCATTTGTCATTATTGTTAGTTATTGCGCATTAATACATCTTCGCTAGCTTATTAAATGACTACTGTAACGAGAATCCCCATTTATTATTGTATTTGAAATCGTTCGATAGTCTTTGCATCACATTTTAACGTCATCTCCAATGAAAATTCGCAAGTTAATTGTATACTGCATATGGTGTAGACAGCTCCAATGCTAAGTGATGTGGTTTGTTACATTACGCGAAGCATTTTATACATGGATTAATTTAATTTATTCGCAGGGATAATTAAAGCGCATACATTATTCGTGAGAGCTACAAGGAAATAACTTGTTATATGAGCACTCAGGGACCAGTAACAAACAGACGGCTAGCCTGCCTCGGTTATATAGTAACTGTATAAAATAATATTAAAACATCCAAGTTAACTTCATTGAACGTCACATTAAAATTCGCATTAATTCATTCACCAACGACCGGATGTTAGAGATGGCGCGAACGCCATTTTGGTACCATATTGTATACTTGAATAATTAAAAAGTAATCACCTTTATTTGGCCGTACGTTGGAGACATGACACATTGTTTTAGGACTGTTTGCAAATTATGTTCCGTCTCTCTCAAACGGACGGTGGTTTCGAAACGATTTATTGGTGGAATAATATGGCATGAAAAACAAATTAAACTTAATGACCTATCGAAAATATTAATGAATAAACCGATTTGGTGGATGTCAATTTAACATAGGATGCATTGAATGTTTTTCCTGGCCCCGCACCATCTATTTTAGTAACACGAATGCCAAGTCAAGAAAACAGGATATACGATAATGTTATCACAACCAATTATCCTTACCTCGTTTGTTTGGTTGTATGTTAAGTTACTTTTAGCATACTGTATGGTTAGTTTGAATTAATTTATTTAGCTAATTAGTTTATATATATGTATGATAAAATGAGACATATAGTAACAGATATCCTCAATGAATCTAGGTGGGTATTTTTTTTTAATGATTTCAATAATCAATTCCTAACGGCGAACAGTATTTGTAAAGAAATAATTGGCATCATTTTGAATATTTTTTAATAGACTTGCAGTGTAGTCCGTGTCGATGACAAGTTAATTGAAAAATACTGACAACACAAATGAGAGGATTAGGACTTTGAATGGAACATTATATTATATCATTATATTATTCAATCCAAGGCTAGTTTTTGTGGATCATTTTTGCAAAGCGTTAGTTGAGCTATAAAATATAATTCCAAATGGAACATAAATTTACCTCAGCGTACTGTATCTGTGGTCTGGAGGTCCGAGGCGGGCGATAATGGGTGATCCGGGGTATAACTAGCGGCGGTCTCCTCTCCCGGGAGTATACTTCGCACTCTTCCGGGGTGATCCACTGTAACAAACATACATTGAATCTATTGACATCACTCCGTATCTCATATTCTTTAACAGTACTCTATGCCAAAAATAAAAAAGTCTTATTTTGAAAACAATTCACATACAAACATATTTCCAGGTAAATTTTGTTTTATTTTGCATGATTTTTGGAACTTAAAAATAGATCAAATCCCACACCGGTTGGTAATGACTGTTATGAAGATTAGATGTTAGAGTGATAAAAATGATTGTAATGAATTTAATATATAACAAATAATTACTATTAATACGCAAATGTATGAGGGGTTGTATAAATATACCGGAAATCTAGATATCTTAGCCGTGTGGCTGCTCTTAAAAGCTCTGTGTAAGCCCGGATGCAACACAGTATACGCTGTTGAAAACTTGGCTCGGAGGAAGTGAATTAGCTCGCCTCAGTTACACGTTTACTGACTCCCTTTGTTTGTGTAATTTCTTTTGCATGGAATTTATTTATTATATTCATACTTTGAAAATATTGTACTATATCATGATAAAGTATAGCCCATAAGTTTACGAACTTTGTCAACATCAAACGCCTTTTAAATTTTGCCATTCAAATGGACAATTACATCGACGAAGTTAAACATATGGAATACTTGAAAAGTATGTTTTTAACAACATAAGCTTGTTAAGTTTTCTTTGGAGAATTACAAACTCATATAAGCGTTTACTGGCGTGTCATCTGTCCCAGAATTGAAAGCGTTTAACTAAAACTACAAGTGAAGTGTTATAACGCAAAATAATAATACATTTCATAAGCGATTTGAAAGTCAAGAGGAGGCCTCGTGCGACGTGTTCCGGTGACGTTGCCTGTATATTAAAATATGTTCCGGGTTTAATTTATTTAACAGACTCAGTGAACGTCGCATTGTATAAACATAAAATTCTAATAAACGTCTGTCTGTGCTTTTATTTGGGGAATTTGTTATAAATAATTTTATATAGTCCTAAACCGGGCCCAGCTTAATTCAGATGTTGTTGTTGGGATACATAATTGTTCTATATAAATAAATTTATTCTGGTGAAGCTAACAAGTGGACTTGAATGTTAAATATGATTTTATACAATCATTTAAAATAATAAAATAATTATGACTATTTATATCGAGTTAAGTTAGGTTTGTATCTCATAGTATAAGTGTTGGCAGAAGCTGAGAAAAATAAGTAAATTTCCAACAAATATTACATTAAAACAATTCATAAATTTGGTACTGCGGATATGTTGAAACTCTCGGAAAAAAATGATTTTATTATTTCTATAAATAGTTGAACGAATTTATCGAAAAAAATTAGGCATAATTATTCCCGATTTAATACAGACTTACGAAGAAGCTAGAGTACATTACTATGACAAATATCATAAATAAGTAGATGATTAAAAATTTCAATTGATATTTTCATAAATACTTCGATACGACAGTCACTGTTTTCATCACCTCTGTCACCTTGACCTCATCGAGATGACTAAGATATGATGGGACTAACGTGGGCTGATTTGTGAATGTAAGTCTGTTGATTAACAATTATTCATGTTTTGTTAAATCCTATGACTCACAGATATGATAAGATTGGATGTTTTCACACCGTTCGTGTGTCTTTGCGTCCCGGAAACGGATGTATTTCGTAATTATAATTTAAAAGTGAAATCTGTTACAATATTACTTGATTTACTCTAAAATGACAAATAACAATATTAAAATAATGAGATCTGAGAATATTCGCGAATATTCATTTATATAATATTAATAGTTTTTGTTAATTTTCACAAATATAAATTTCGGTCAAGAAAAATAGATTTCGTCATATTACTTGAAGCGAATATAATTTCTAAGATTAAATCCGTCTACATATGATTATTTTTTTCATTTACACGGAATTTCATAATATAAATATTTTAAGCATGTTGCTTAACTTATTATTATTACTTATTGTCATAATTTTATTCGTTTCTCATAATTACAAATGAGACTATATATATCAAATCATTGTTTAGTATACTTGGCCTTAAATCATCTGTGCTTTAGTCATCTGACCTTAGAAACTATATGGACGGACATTCATTCATTACTGCTATCTCTTTTTAAGTTGTAAATTATTTTTAATGACGGACAGGGCCAAGCAACAGGAAATGTATAATAAATTATGGAATACTGTTAATTGTTACAATTGATGTCTGTATGTAGACATCAAAATTATCACTGCGTCTTATTGTACGCATGTAATGTATATAACATTATAGAATAACTAGGTAAACATACAATATAAACTTTTGTATCGTAATTCATACGAACACTAAAAAAGTACTAAAAAGTTCGTACACCTCTGAAGCCAATTTGGTTTTAACTGAAAAGATGTCTCCATATAGGAGATTCCCAATCAGAAAACTACTTTAAGTCTATGGGATCAGTGTCAATAACATTAAAAACTAATTGACTAAGAGTTAGCTGACTATTATAAGAACATTTGATTGTTTATTTTTAAAAAGCTCTTGTATAAAACTATTCTTTCTCGTGTAGTAAGATTATCAACATGTGCACTTACGGTAAAACAAATAAACACATCATAACATATACCATGCGTTTGATGTGATAACTTGGATACGCTATTTTTGTATAATAACCGGATGAGGAAGAAAGGATACGACTCACTAAAAAGTATGTTCAAGATTTTTATGATTGCTAAGCTGAACGAAAATAAGTCTAATATTTATATAAAAAAAATGTTGGTCAAAAAGTTAATCTAACCGATTGTAATAATTGTTCTGTGTTAGTAATTTATTAATAAAATAAATAAATTCTTTACAATATGGCGCTAGTGAGTCGATGACATCACATCACAAACATTATCAATAACAGCTTATACGGTGATGAATATTACGGTCCAGACTTTAGGATAGATTACCACATAACACTTAAACACATTAAAAATAAGTTTTATGTACCAAATATCGTTTGAATTTACAGTCTGTCTCGCTGTAATATGTAATGTAGGGATGATAATTAAAGTTATATATCATAGAGTAAATACAATGAAAACTATTTAACACTTCAAATAACGTTACAGTAACTTATTAAATAAGTATGCAGACAATACAAACTCTGTCATCCATATTTAAAATAATGTTGATACAGACAAAATGGTTCCGTAACCGATACTTAAACGGTCAGTAAATAAAAGCTTGAGTCAAATGAGGCGAAATCGTTATCAGATAACGGTAAACCTGAGAACCGTACGTCATGCTAACTAGCAAACAATATACTGTGAATGAAATGTTGGTACGTTGAAATACTTCCAAAACTGTTATATCACAAGGAGCAGTTAATGTAATCGATAATGAATTGATACGACCTTTAGATATAGCTAGAATTGTTTCTGTTCAAAAGTAACAGCTAAAACAGCTTCATACAATGGAAATTAAAACAGAAGCCTTACATCCTAAGATTAACATTGATGATAATAGCGTAGAAATAAATTATTTTCTACGTGACCAAAGACAAATATAAGCTTGAACTGAACATACAATTTAAATCAGCGACTGTTCCAAACCAACGATGATCTATTTTAACATCGAGATAATATTTACGTGCTGAGATAAACGTAAACTTTCTCGCTTTGTTGTTTTATTTTTGTGGTGTATTAACATACATTTATATATCTGAAAAAAAAAATACTAATTTTATATAACGTTACTTACATACACTATATGAATAATTTAAACGCTTTTTTATTTTCTTATTAATTAAGTGTAATGGACTGTACCAAAAATTATGGATTACATTGATGGGACTTACATATATATAAACTTTAATATTTTAAATATAGTATATATATAGAACCGTTATTAGAGTGATTTATTTATTCATCAAAATAATTTTAGTTTAAATAATAATCGAATTTAAACAGTAAGTCAACTCACAGATACACGGTCAAAACAATGAAATGAAAAGTGTGTTGTGTAATAGAGAAAGAGCTATATAAAATGTTACAGCCATTGTCTGTGGCTCACACGCACAACCTTCGTTAAAATTATTCGGAAGTCGTAAATTCTTATTATAGCTGTACTAGGGATTCATCTTTAAATATTCAATATATTTATTGTCAGATAGATATTTTCTCTATAAGATTTTATTATTATGAAAGAGTTATTCAATCGGATTACATATACAAAATATATAAAAAAAATTGTAACGATGTTGCGCAGGTGTTTACTAAAACAGTAGTTAACCTCAGGCAAATATATAAAAATGTTCTTTTATGTATCGACTCGACGAAGTTTAATGTAGATTCCACATTACAAAACGTATGCGTGAGGTAATAAACAATATAAGTACCTTCCTAAAAACAATAAAAACTTAACCATTCCCAATCGTAGATGGATAAACATAAAAGTAAACTGTAAACAAATTACGGACGGTCTATAAATTTATATTTATAGGATAGCTCTGTTCCTGGAGTCACTCAGTTTTATTGGACTTTAACTTCATTCATTCCTATAATGGTCACATATGATGCGGTCGAATTATTTGATTGACAAAACTCTTTGATATAAGTAGGATATTAACAATGGTAACGTGAATCTTACGAGTTAGACAGTCTAATACGTACATATACAGATATCAGTTGATAATTTCAATAAAAAAAAATTGCCAATCGCTCTAAGGACTTCTTACAAATGACATTCAAAGTTTATTAATTACAGAATGTCACTACGTGACAATAGCTGCGTAGTTAACTCATTAGGTAAGCTGTACAGGTGTACACAATGGTCCGGGTTGAGGTGAGGCGTCTGTGAGTCTGTGAGTAATTGTCCGAGGGACTGTTTCGACTTAAGAAAATAAATATTTGCTAATAAAATTCGCAAAAGGAAGCTGTACAACGTTGTTCATGAGACATTCCTCATCTAATGTGTAGGAAAATTGGAGTCATAGACTTCGCTGCATTTAATCACACTTTTATTGTGAGATTATATATTTATTAAACTTAATTATACATAACAGTTTTGATTTGAATCTAAGCGGAATCAAACAGACTTTACTGTTCCGGGGCTATGCGAAATCATTTCTCAGACCTAAATCAAGGATCTCATGTCATAATGAAACAAGGTTGAAATATATTACTTAGATCTAGACAATATATGAAGCGCGTAAATAATTTTGCAGTGCAAGAACGTATTTCAATTAACTTACTTCACACAAAGAAATATAAGACTTCTGCTCTAACTAATCGTCGCGACATGTGCACCGCAAATGTGATGAGCAAACGAGTAACGTACACTTATTGTGTCTGAGATTTATTTGAATCCATAAAACTATTTTTACGAAATAAATGGATTTTTTAAGATTGCCAGAATAAAAAAAAATTGAAACAAAGTAGGTAATTAGGATATAAAGGAAATAAAACCTTTAGGTTTCTTGACACAGCAAACAAACTTAACTAGGTAAACTAAATAAAGAAAGCCAAAATAAGGTGAAGTTTTTAAAGCCAAAACAAGAAATGCTAACTTCAGAGTTGGTAAAGAAATATCAAGTATCTTAAATAAACTATCGTTTGATTAATATATCTAATTAGTTTTTAGAATTTAATTCCAAGACATTGTAAACAAAATGTCAATGTATTATTTCATCTGATCGTGAAGAAATTGAAGTCAAGAATCATCTAACTCTAAAATATTTGACATATTTTTTATTTGATTTCAATTTATGTTATGGATAAACTAGCGCCGGAATCGTGTAGTCAGAGAAGCACCGAATATTAGTACATATACTCGTATGTACATATTAATAGTGTCTTAGCGTCTAGTCTCATCTAATAGATGACAGAAAAAATGCAGTGACACTCATGATCACCCATTTTTGTAACATACATTAATATGAGAGATTTTTATTTGATTATTGACATGAAACATAAAACGAATTTATGAAAGTATGCAGTTCCTTTAAAATAAATTTCTGAAGTCTTAATGGTTCGTCTGTATATAAAAACATGATTTTTAACCATATTTCAAAACAAGAGATAGCAACTATTGACTTAAAAAAGCTTTACAATTTGTTAAATAAAACCGGGGTTAAAGAAAAAAGTCGTGAAATGTGAGACAAACAAAATTACCTAAAGTATATACTACCAAGCTAATTGGAATCAAAACTAATAATATATAAAAAATGCATAAAACACAATTAGCATACGACTATTAAAGGCATAATTATACAGGCATAATAATATTTGAACAATGCAAAAGAAACTTTCAAATTTATTGATAAATAAATTGCTATAACTCATTTTTTCAATAAACGAGTTCCGTACAATAGAATATGCGTGGGTTTTTATATACTGTTCGATCAACCGTTCGTTTTCTATTTAATCAGCATTACTGGTGACTTAATCAGGTACGTTAACTTTTTGCTTGTTTTTTTATTCAATTTAGAAGGAAACAAAATTTACCGGTTCATTAACCCAGAGAGCCAAAACTTGCAAGAAAATATTCTCGATGGTTATGAGATAAATACATCTACTAATTTTGAATAAAAATCGTGAATCCTAAATCATTCTTTCGTTTATATTTTTGAGAGGTTTACATTTTAATTTCTCTATTCTTTTCTATTGATATTTGCATACAAAAAATATTATTTTCATATAACGTCGTATCATTATATAATATTAAAAACAATAGAAAATATAAAAAAAACATAGTAATGAAGCTGTTGGGTTGCTTAATAGGTCCTTAATGACTTCTTATCAATTGTCTAGGCTGAATATAAATTCTCGTTATCAGTCAACGATTTCTTTTACTTGTTAAGATTTATTGTTTTAAGGTCAGGACGGTTTATTTCAAAAACGATTTATCTATTTGTGTCTGTTTCGTTATAATAAATAAAATATGTCCAAACGGATAGATTCTATAAAAAAAATAATAACAATATTATAAAAAATGATTCATTTCATTATTTTTTTTTAAACCGTAATTACGTTAATCGGTTATTTTAATTTTATTAACGTCGTGCTGTAACCTATCTAATGAATCGCATCATTACACAAATAGACTCTTACAGTTTCGACATGCGACAGGTTTTTACGTATTTTCTTGTATCCACATATAATATTATTTGTATAACTGGAACAACGAGATTGTTATGATAGTAAAATGCGCTATACATTATGAACCTGTAATCAATTTAATCGTTTATTGATTTTCTTGATGTAATACAATGTTTACAAGCTCTTGAACATCCATTGGTATGTTTTATCTGATGCTGTAGAGGCTTGCTAGCGAAACTGCTGAACGTTAAAAATATTATTTTTCTATTATTTCTATTACGATCCCTGTTTTGATATATGTATAATCAAATGGATTTCTTAGTAATAAATAAAATGTTCCGTCCGTTTAAACATTTGTCTGGAATATGTTATAATCGGAAACTATTAAGAAAGCTAAAAAAAATGTTATTTTAGGATTATTTTATGAATAATCATTTCTTTCAATGTCTGAATTTTCAATATACGCGTACCTTGTTTACAGGAGGTGCAATAAATTTTAAAAATATAAATCAGTAGAAGATGTTTAGAATGAAAACGATAAAAAACGAGCAGAACCGAGTGAAACAATTAGTTTAACAGGCAAGCCCTTATAACATTAATTTATTCAATATGCGAAATAAGTTGAAAAAAATAATAAAATTTCTTCGAAATGAAGAATTTCAACTTTTACTTATATATTCATTACAAATAAATTAACTTTGGTAATAAATTGTTACAAGTAAAAATAATCATGACAATTATTCAGAAGTGGAGATTGGTTTTGGCCATAAACCTCAGGTAGACCGAACCCAAGCACCGGAGTAATCCTAAAATAAGCTCATTCTTATTGTTTTTTTCTTTGAATTCCAAAATATTATTAAGTGATTAATTAATTAAACCTTAACAAAAACGTCATTATGTAAATGCATTAAATGAATATTAGAATTTTAATGTCTTCGATACAATTAATGTTGAATGTCTCACAGCCGTTAATGAATATTTTCAACATGACGTTTTCAAGAACCCTATGAGGTGATTATTTGAAAAAAAAATTATAATATCACTGTACGAATAACAGCAGCATCCTAACATTGCATGTTATTTCAAATATTCGTTAAGACAAAACGATTTTAATGTTGATTTTGTTGCAAACAATGCGATTGGCCTACAACAATTAATGTTATTTTATAAACATTATTAGTCATTAGCTTGTGCCACTCATTTCATTAGCTAGTAATCTCAATTTAGTGATTCATATGTTGTTATTATTACTTCATTTGTTGAGACATCATTGTCTTCTAAACATGCTTTTATAGGACTTTTATAACAATATTTTTGACGTTTTTTTATGTTTATTAATTAATTATTATTCCTTTCGACAGTAATACCTCTGACTTTGCTAGATATAGTTATGACTAAATATGCCGTTTCCTTTGAATCAGTAACGCATACGAGTAAATCTGCAACGATTTTTCGTAGTTATTTTTTACTCAGTCATTTATTTATTCGTTTATAACTAACTGGTTGTAAAATTCTTATACAACATCTTATGACACCAATTAATATAATAGCACAAAGAACAATTATATACTACAATAGCTTTACAATGTTTTGGAGCGTGAATGTTACTTGAATATTAATCGAACGCCATTTTGTTGCAATCATTCCCTTTGAGAGCGATTAGATGACTTAAATAAGACGGACGTATAGTGAAAATATATCATTGTTACTCAGTTCATTTCGAGTAATTCAGTAAATTCTCGTTGTAACATATAAAATATATCTTAATTATATTAATTCAAATAAAATATGATTAAGCTCCGTTGAATGATTTATGAGTTTTTAATCTTTAAATATATATTTTTTTCTGATAATAATTAAAACAGCAATTTCATTAGTTATTACGATTTATATATGTATATATTATTATGAAGTAATCGAAAGATTTCTAAATTATTTCTTGTTTGTTAAATGAAATAAATATTACGAGTGTGTAATATAAAGCTTGCAATTTTTTACGTTTTCTAAAAAATCGTTTGACTTTTATATATAATATGTATATATATACACAAATAAAAATTAAAACCAAGTTTAAAGAAAATATTAAGCAACACTACGCTCGTTCATGGGCTTTTATTTGGTATAGGATAATGAATTTTTAAAAAGATAAGAAGACGATTGTTTTATTATCTTTTAAAGAACACGTGCGTAAATAGAGTTCCATGCAAGAAAATGTTGAATTGTGTTACATATAATAATAAATATTGCACGCAATGTTATTTATAAGAAATGGAACAAGAGATAAATTGGCCTCAAGATACGTAGTTCGCGACTCTACCAGAGATAAAAACAATTATAGCTGATAATGTTATTGTTGTAATATAACTTTAAGCTTCGTTTTATTTGATTCGAGTTTTTAATTTTACAGCACCCACCTCGTCCTCCTCGTCTTCGTTGTAGTACGGATCGAGCAGCATGTTCTTCCAGGATATGACATCTTGAGGGATGGCGTAAGCGTCGTGATCCCTCAAATTGGCGTACAACGGACTCTCTCTACCAACACCATCTGAACTGGCACTTATAGAACAACTCTCAACCTCAACACTGCCTCCACACGAGCAACCCTCGTCCGTGTAACTATAACCGTATTCGATTTCCTCGTATATATTCTCGTCGGTCAGAGCATCCCGGACCGGCTCGTAGCCATCGTCGCACGGCTTGTCCGGCGTCATGGCAGCGACTGAGCGCCACCTGCCTCCCACCTCTTGTAAGGCGTAAACAGAGAACGGCTGCGGCAAAAAGTCGCTGGCGGTATCGAAAGACAATCGCGATATGGCCGCCCTCTGCTGCGCCTGTGACAGAACGCAACGCAATATCTCGTCCGAGTTGTGATAGCCGCTGGAATGTGACCAGAGCGCCTCGTACGGCTTGCTCGCTTCCGTGACGTTGTCAGCGTTACATTCCTGGTAGCTCCAACACGTGCTCTCCGAATCGCTGTCTGACAACGTCTCCACGTCCTTGAACTCCATGTTATCGTACGACGGCGACGGCGAAGGGGATCGCGTCTTCACTTTACGAGGCGGCACCGCTGGGGGCTGGACACTCACCGGTGTACTCGTCACCACGGAACTCACTTCGACACTCGCTTCAGAGTCTTGACTGACACTTTCATCCGGCAATAGTTTAGACTGGATATCCAGCATTTTAGTCTCGGTCTCCAAACTCTGCGTTTGATTAATACCCTCCAAGCACTCATCGAATATATTCATGATGCTTACTGAAACGTTATTTAAGTTCGGCGCTAAATTTCTTTGGTATTCATCTAGCTTGTATATCTCCTTTCCAAGTTGGGAGAGGATCTCGTCGAAGGCACTGTCAGATTCTGATTCCACCGAAACCGAAGATTGTGGCCGGACGACGACTAGGGGATCGTATTCTTCGATTGAAGCTCGTATTGTAGTGAGCCAAGCTAATACAGGCTGCGCGGAGCGATCTCTCAGTGTTTCCACAACGGCGTGCGGAATCCAACTTGTAACCTCACACATTTTGCCGTTCGTTTCAAAACACGATAACCGGTGTATGAATCAGCTGTGGGATTCCGCGAAGGCTTCCTTAACGAGACTCCACACCGTTAATGCACTAAGATTGAACAAATAATACTTAGTGTAGTCGTCATTTGCACTCGTACGCGATTAATTATCGTTATATTTCTTCCTAAAATAATCGTCACGAAAACATCTCCAACCCATGTTGACCCGACTGATACGCGAATAAGAGTTTAATCAGTGCACATTTTTAAAATAAAACATAGCAACGATAACAAAGTTTTGTTTTGTTCGTAAGAAGTTCAAACGTCAAAGCGGCGTTCGCGCGCTTTTCTGGAGATTCAAATATGGAGCGGAAACGTCCGCACGCGGCACGCTCTACGCGATAGTGATGTACTGTCCGGCAATTAAAATGATTCGTTCATTCCGAACAGAGTCTGTGACCGATATTCTACGTTATTTCTGTTGCAGAGCGAAGCGTGGCGTAACACTAAAAACTAAAAGCAAATGCAATGTGCATTAGATAAATGAAGCGGATCGGGCGCCGGGACGCAGATACTGTAATAAAATCATACGTCTTTAACCGCGGCCCGCTCGCCTTCCTTGTAAGTTGTACCTAAGAGTATTACTAGTACAGTTTATCTTTGTTGACGTGTTTTATTGCCGCCCCTTAAATATACAAATATATGCAATACAGTTATATTATGTTTTGCAACAAATGTTATTTAAACGTAGTTTATAAAACAATAAAAACGAAAAGTAATGATAATTCCTACACATAGTGTATTTCTAAAATTTTTCACCAAGAAATAATTTATCGAACAAAAGAATCGTACCTTGAAAGGCTTTTAAGACGAATTTAATTTCATAAAACTACAAAGAAAGTTATATTAACCTACTTTCTTTGATGAAACTAGCGGCCCTTGATTGGTGGCCCGCTAATGAGCGAACAGGGATTCTCTGGCTAATATAAGGAAATTCATTCATGGGAACGCAACACATAACTAACGAGCGATAACAACTTTTCACCGTATAGACATAGAGGTCTAAATGGAGAGAAGTAAATACATCTTCACAGCGCCTTGCATTCAATGGCTACTACTGTTTGGTTTTCACATGTGTGGTGTCGTGTTTCGATTTCGCGTATTTTCTTTTGTGATTTATGTTGTAATGCAAGAAGAACAAATAGACTGACAGCTAATTACTTCCCCTAGATTTAATTTATCGACTAATAAAACTTTACTTTTCAACACTTTCGAATATTATTGGTTTAAATACTTGGGTTTTTTTAATAAATGTAGGAATAAATAACTCTTTTAATAAACAAAGAACATAGACACAAACTCACAAGACAACATATTATCGATATGGGATACGGTAAAGTATTAAAGGATAAAATCTAGGTACATCACTAGCTCCGAGGTCTCGGTCGGTCAACAAGCGAGCAGCTGTGAACCAATTCAGGCAATTGCTTTAATTACTAATTGCACCCAATGGAGACCAATTTATTTTACATATATATTTTTTAAGCCGTCCATTCTCTTTTCATTCACTCGTTCATTTACAATTTATGAATTTATTACTGAAGTGACGCATCGAAGTATAAATTTTGAACTGTATTATAGATGTTATCGGCATTATATGATATTTGATACTTTATATGTTTATCGATATATTGCTTCATATATTTCGCTCTCAAATATGGTCATCATTAATAAAATTATCTTTTATTTAGCACAGTTCGGAGAACTTGAAAACTACATCTTTACATAATTCTATCGTTCCATTGACTATGACATGCAATACGTTAATTACACATCTTATTAGGCAATTTTAAATTTAAATAGGTATTTAGCACGCAAGAAGTTTCGTAAATACAGATAATTGTATATTTCTTACAATACGGTTTTATCTACAATTCACAATACTGAAAATGTATAAATATTAACTATTACATCAACATTTCGTCTCTGAATGTTCGTTTGATTGGACCACAAGTATTATAATTTTATTTTTAGTTTAATTTTTCTCATTAAAAATGGTGATAAAATAGACGCGTGTTTCAATAGGAGGTCGCAGATGGGATCGCCCGCATGTAAATATCGTAATGATAGCGTCAGTGTGTGGATAATTTTATAGCCAATGTTATGATAAGGGTTAATTTTATTATTTAAGTTTGTAAGTGTCTGGTATCTATACAACGCATGCGATGTTGTGTTACATGTAACAGTTCTACAGCTAAACTATTATAACTCGCGTACAATGTTTAAAAAATCTTTCCATCCATTGACCGGACGAGCCGCATTATCCGTCTCATGTCTGTCCCATTAACATATCAATTCGATGCGTCGTAAATATTTTATAGGCCTTTGGTGTCTAAGCTTTTTATAGGCGGGATACCATGTTATTTATATGCCGCTTTCGAGATATTTGCTATATGGTTTAAAAATTGTTTTATGACGTTTGTACGACCGAGACGGTGAAAAATATTTCGATGTATTAATAGACATGTATAAATTAAAATTACCATAACATTGAATACAATAAAATAGAAGGTAATTAAAATTCCATATCGAAGCCATAATTTAAAGTCAAAGTAAAAGAGTCATTCGTTCAGTTATCATTCATTCATTCACACGAAGTGGGACATGACAGTTGACGAAGCATAACGGTACACAGTTTATATCGATAGCATTTATCGTAAATAGACTGAAATGAGATCCGGTAAATTCGCATCACTATTGAGTTTTTTGTTAAGGAGAATATAATTGCATAAATAATAATAATATACGTACTGTTTCATGCTATTAATTACACTTCCTTCTTTGAAATGTAAGTAATAATTTAATAATGAAATTAATGCAACTAATTTGTTTATTTGTTAGTAAAACTACTTATTATTAGTTTTTTCATTACTCCCCTTATATGGTTGATTATAAAGTAACTTTTTTGACTCTTAGTGGTTTGTTTATTTATTATAAATAACCAGATTAAAAGATTATTATTTGATTATTTATTAGATTATTTGGGTATGAAATTTATTATAGCTTATAACGCGAAATGTTATACTTGATTCTTATACTTCTAAAGTTAAGACTTAAGAAAAAGTTAAGACTTTTACGGGAGGGCTGGGTCAGGTTTTAAATTCTTGAGTATTATCTCGGAAGCAATCTTTTTATAATCAATTTATTAGATTGAATTTTATTTTACTGCATAGATTAAATATGATTGGAAGTCTGCAAAACTATACATTTATATTTTATTAAGCGCAACATTACGTGATATTTTTATAATTATCGTATATTAATTAAAATTTTAAAATGGTTTAAAAATTTAATATCAATCTTGTAGGAGCAACCGCCATCTATTGGCTAGTAGTAGAAGCAGCATGGCGTGTAGGACACTTCTTAGGGTACGAGTTTTGATGTAACCACTAGATGTCGCTAGCTGCTGTCTTAACAGTGAGGCAAAATGTTTTGTTGAAGTAAATAAAGAGAAACCGTTTTGTATTTATACAAAGCAGTAAGATTAAATTTGGATTTCTAGTATAGACGAAAATAATAGTAAGATATGTTCACAACGGTTTAAATGAATGTAATATTTACATAAAATTTTCACCATGTGTTTTTGCCTGTTATGCCACACAACAAATAATTTATTAAATAATAAATCAAATTACACATGAAGGTTTATACGTTAAGATCAAAGATATTCCATAATGTAAAACGAGATTAAAATAAGACGAATAGGCTGTGCAGTTTTATTCCAGGATCGTTGATAGTTTCCAAGTACAGTTAGCACAAAAAAAGACAAATTACAAATCACTAACTTAGAATACTTCGATAACTACAATATTTGGACGTGTTATGGAGAGAATGAAATTATCCTTATAAAAAAAGAGACAAATACTCAGGAAATGCTGCTACTTAGAGAGAGGTTGTTTACTTTTTTTAAGGAAACCTTTTTAGGCTATCTGTACACAAATTCCTTAGAATGTTGGTTGGCCGCCAAACTGTCTGCCCTACATTGCTATTTATAATCAGTAACCATTTGAAATAGAGATATCTTCGTTCTGTTATTTTCATGTTGCTTATTACTTAACAAATTCTTGTCCATCAACTTCTATGTTCATAATTTGTTTTTTAGTAATTTCAAAATAAATCAGTTAATATTCTCATTTAAAAGAAACCAGATTTAACATAAGATGGCATTCATAACAGTTTGGTTATTATTTATGCGAGTACAAAGTTTTCATTCTTTAAATGCAAGCCGCAATAAAAGTAACCTTTCTAGGTCATTATTAAGAAAGTATTTGTTTACTGAACTTTATTAGAAAACAGTAAGTTTTGTAGTTACTTGGTACGTTTCGTCAGAAATATAAAACAAGGTGAAATTTGGAACACTTCGAGCTTGAAACACGGTTACTGTTAGTTACATAAAAATACCAAAAGACACATTGTGTTTAAAACAACCGAAATATCAAAACATTTTTGAGTAGTTTTTAAACAGACCAATGTTAGCGGGAAAAAAAAATAATTGTATTTTTATAGAGCTGTAATGGCATAGTAGTTTTGTTTAATAAATTTTATTTCCATATTTGACTTCCTTCCAGACAAAACCGTGGGCTGATATTAGTGGCACGATACACGTCATAGTCTCGACGCGTCTACGATTATTAGAACCGGCTCATTGCTCTCATTATTTGATTAGTTTCTAAATCATAATCAATAGAGTCTGACCTCCAAAACAGTAAACAACTTTACATATAAATCAAATCAAGTGTTATTAAAGTGAGCGATATAATTAATTGAAATGTACATATATGTATATTATGAATTATTTTTGGATAATGTATCTGTATACCTGGTTTTTGGTAAAGACGTAAAGCATCTCCTGGACCGATATCTATGGCACCTTTGCTGGATAGCAAGTGTTACAAGGGAAAAATTACAACACAGAATAGTGGTGCTGTATAATTAAAATATAAAATAAAATGCTTAATCAGCGGAGTTAGAAGTATGTGTACAATTTATTACGATTTATTACGTATATATAAGTGACAAAGTCGATATAATGATAAAAATAACATCAATATTATGATCCGCAGGTTAACATCCTAATGCACACGTAATATAGCCATTGAACCTGACAACGGTAAACGTCAAGTGTTTAATCAGTGACACCCGTTCAAACTTAAACCTCCGTCTGACTTAACGTCTGGTTTTTGGTTTTTGTACGTGTTACTAATTGATGGAACCTGTTTATTTACATAGTGTATGTGAAGTATAACTGTTTCAGTTCCAAACCTTCCTTTGGCGTTCAATGACAAGGTTTAATAAAGAAATAAATAGATATAAAAAAAATTTACCCGATAACCACTTAATCATAGAGGGCGCAACGTTATCGTAAACATTCTTATATAATTAAGAACAAAAACGCTATTTGTAAGTGTTGTTAGAAATTTGAAAATGAAAAAAAAAAGGTCAAAACGAAATGTCACAAAATAGTTATCAAAAAAACCGGTTTCTCGTTCATAACGGTTGAACGATCGTGACCTTATTAAAACACCCGAGACAAAATATTTATGGAAATAGAAACACGTCGAGACGAGACACATGCATAGATGTATAATCTTTTGTGACAAACAGATACTGTTTTCTAGATAAATAATAGACTGTTCGCTGTAACACTCAAATAAAGTAGCCTTTAGACTGTATTGTACAGAATTACACCTACTTTTTATTAAGTGAGGCATAAGTAAATGATAACTATCGGTACTTGGCAACAATTACAAAGATAGATTTAAAATCTGGGTTATTTCTTCGGTCGGTAGGCAATCAATTTTACACTTTATTTTTATTTCCATTGTAAGTGCCGACAATCTTACAAAAACGCTATACAAAATAAAGATGTAAAATATGTTGATGGAGTAATTTTAACGTGAATCAAAATACTTAAACATTACGTGTATTAACTAAGGACATCGTATATTACAAAAAGAATAAACGCAAAGCCACAAATTTATAAACTTTCATGAGAGTCTCTTTGGAAATTTTCGGGTTTTCATTTTGAACAGCACTCACGTCAGTTTGAAGTTAGGACTGTACTGTAGGAGTCAAGGTCACGTTATGTAACCTTGGGGCGCACTGCAGCATCCCGCCCGCCCCCAAGCCCGTCCCGAGCCTCCCCGCTCGGAACCATCCCGGTATTATACAAATGTTAAGAAGCTTGAACTTTGAAGAACTTTATACAACGTGGCTCATTGGGTTATCAGATTTTTTCAACTCCACTGCCTTTAATGTGAAAGGGCTGATAGAAAAATGATTTCAGATGATGTAATTTACTAATTCAATGAACACGAAATAAGATTATAATAAATAAAAAAATAATGTGCTTTGAAAAGAAATCTTTAGAGAACAATTTTTCTTATATTTATTTGAACACCCACGTGATATTGAAATTGATTATTAAAGTCATATAATACATATATGTCTTAGAATGAATAGTTTAGTTTTACTGGAGTCAAGGTTGCTCACAACAGCTAAATATTGAGGAAAAAAATGATTCACTTATAACAAAGACGAACATCCACGTGTAATATAGACGAGAAATCATTAAACATATTTATAAAAATAAGATCTTATAATTTCACAGGACATATTTTAAAACAGAAACGAACATTGTCAAGGTTATACTCCCACGGTAGTACATGGGTTAGTGATAACGAAAAAATATGACGAAGATAAAAAAAATATGGACGAATTATTTTAATATAACATTTATATATTTGAAATAGTAATATTAAATTTTTTCGCAATATTGTCACGGCCAGCCTAATCGTTACAATGCCAGTAACTGTTATAGGTAGCGTAGTCTTTACTTATAATAAAAATCTAGGATCAATACCGACATACGGTAGCACGATCTCGTCTTGTGAGTAATATAAAATTTACGTTATATGTATTCATTAACTATATTAATTTTTGTCTAATAACGTAATATTTCACCTACTCACTTCGTCTGTTAGTGGAGTCATCTATTTGAGAACTGCTGATTTAATCAGAGATATTATGTTTCTATATATTGCAGCTAATTTGCTCACAAGTCAGTTTTCGACGCACAAGCATCGTCATATAATAATATTCAGTTCAATCAACTTTACTACAGCCTCTCCTAAAATGACCTTAATCCTTTCAGATTACTAAACGTTTAAACTTCTAGTAAGCTTCTGTATACAAATTATTATATTAAAATTTTTGTCATGATCTTTGAAAAAGAATGTCATAATCTTAAAAGAAAAACAAATTGTATGTATGTATATATTATATTTTCAGGTATTCGTTGCATATCTAAAATTAATTCGTACAAAATTAAATTTTCATTATAATTGTTTTATTCAGATCGTTTTCTTTACCAGTAACTTAGATGGTTTCTACCAGTCTCATTAAGAAGCCACAGTACAATCGGATTAAGTCGCTCGTAACATTTCTGTTGTTATATTTGTCTGATTTGAAATATTTTTTTTTGATGAAAAATTATGAATACATCTGTATTATCTAAGGATATTATGTGAAATAGTCCTAAGTGTATTTAAAAAACTGGTCAGATAAAAAGCGAATAAATCGAAAATTTTTTTTTGTTAAAAAACAACTTATTTCAACTAAATTATTTCATTACTATTGTACTAAATAAAAATTCCTTTATATGTCATTTAAATATCAAAACATTTTCTAATTGGCAATTTATTAATTAGGTTTTTATACAGTGATTATGAAATATAATTAGGAGTAAATTTCGACACATTTTAATTATTGTTACGTTAATATAATAACTTTGTTACAAATGTTAATTCTGATATCCTTATTAAAGAATAAATTTATATGTAAAGTAACAGACACATGGTTTGGTACAAAAAAAATAAGAGCAGACACCGTCGAGGCCGCCATTCACCTGATCGAATTTCACCACAAACCTTGCGTGTTTCATAAAATATTCATATGGTGTTTATTTTAAAGATATTATTCATTTTAATAGGTTTTATTAAAATGACGTCCATGTTTGAATCTTAAAATTAAAATTAGTTTACCATCAAAATAAAGTGCACGGTAGAGAAGAGCTCGTAAGAGATACAACTGTAATTGTTGCGAGTTTCAATTCACAAATGCGACACTAGCGAAATTGCAAAATGAATTGTTCATTCGTTTATTCAAAGCCTTTGTTTATGTAGCCTGTTAAGCGTACAACAAAATTTTGTATAACTTAAAAATAATAACATAAAATAGATATTTAAACGACCAAGATTTTCATAGTCTGAGCTTAGCTATAAATAATAATAAAACTTTCAGCAGTGGAACACTAATTGGGCGATTAAGCAATATAAAAAATATGTTTCTATAAAGGACTATTGAATTATTTTTGATATATAAAGAGTGTTGAACATACTTGCCTGACTTGTAACGGGACTTCTAGGGTAATTTGTCATACACTGTATTGAAAAAACGAACTCATCGGTATTCTTGCCATTCTCAATACAACAGATCAAACAAAATTCGTATAAAATATATTTCAATTGCATATAATCGTCTCATGTAGATGTGCCACAGAATTTAATTATGACTTCTCAATATTTGTTGACCTTAATCAACTAGTTTTTGTAAGATTCGACTTTAAAAACATATTACTTTCAAGTATACAAAAACCGTATATAAATAAACATATTTCAATTTCACATTATATGGTATGTATAGAGAGAGAATCTGGCAGATGCAGAAATATATAAAAGCGCGGAAGCTAACAATGGCTCTATTGATACTCGCCTAGGGGGAGATAATTAGGTGATTCGGTTTATAAAACCAATACAACTAACATCTGCTATAACTTAGTCGGAATAAAAATTCTATACCGACATGAATAGTCACATACCTATAGAATATATAAACCAATCAGCATGTAGGTCTGTATGTTGTTATATTGAAATTGGACTCTTTGAGTGAGTGCTGTTTACTGCATATTTCTGTTTTTAATCTAATTTGTTGACAGAACACAAACAGAGTAAGAGCAAAACACATATTTTTAAAAATTCCTTAATATTTGTCTCGCTTTTCATAGAGACGGACATGCAAATAGAAATTCCAAACAAGACTGGCTTTGTTCATGTTATAAAGAAGTCGCTCATACGTGTAAACATTTCTAGAATATTTTTAAACCCATATATTATAATATGCATGTGTATTAAAATGTTTATCATACAATTTCAGTAATACTATACCTGTTTCGTAGATATTTAATCACTTGTGAACGTGTACAACATATATTTTGTAACAACTTTGATCTATGAAGTATTCGAGTGTTGCAAAATTCTAACTGAATCAACGAAGTTATATTACACGAAGTTTCAGAGTTTATGCATCAGATTAATCAGAAATTGAAGTCTCATAACTAGATGGAAGACTTAGACGAGATTCTGTGGTCGAAGATGAAGTTTAGATATAACATCTGCGGTCACAAATATAATGATTAATTATAGATATTCTTAGAAAGCTTTACAATCATTAAAATATTTTTAGCTAAAAGTGTTGATAAAAATGTGTGTTAAAAAACCGGAGGCAAGCAACAACATGCCTAGACAGGAATTGCAACTTGTTTAAAGCCAACCTCGACTGTTTTTGACCCATTTTTTTTACAAGCCCTCAGAAGTACAACGGTACTAACGGAATATATTTTTTATAGTTCGCTATATGAACCGAACTGGTATATTTTCTTCAAACAACGTGGCATTTGGAGAACGCGTTTCATTATTTTCTAAGCGTTATTTAGAAAATTATTTAGAAAAGTTTTAATGGTCGTATATGAAAGAAATCTGTTTGTAATTATTAGTTACTATGAAAATTAATGTTTATGTGTTACAATACTGATTAAAATCATCTGTAAAGAGATATTTTTATTAAAATATCGTTATAAAAATATTAAGTAACATTCTGAAACACACGTTATTATTGTTCTTAAAATAAAATAAAAAAACAAGTACATTCTTTGAGAACGAATTACATATACGTATTTAAAAACAACTAGTTTGTCTTATTTTTGATAACGACTTTGATTTGTCAGAGTTTTGTGACAAAAATGTATTCAGCTTTTGTAATTTTTTTGAATATTATTCAACAATAAACAAATGAGTTGTGTGCGTCTGACTAGCGGTAATAACTGCTTTAAATTAACGGTTCTCAGATTCAATCTTCGGAGAGGTGAATGAATATCCCGGCCTTGCAAAGGATAAGGCGAGTCTCGCAGACCTTTTATAATACTATGTATTTAAAAAACGGATATTAACGGGAAAAAATTTAAAGCAAACATAGTCTGGGGTA
>DVQP01000178.1:0-29701 GCA_018231745.1 Danaus eresimus
TATATATATTCTGTAATAATATTTTCCTGTATACATTTCTTGCGTAAGCAGATAAAAATCAAAGGTCAATGTTATAAGATTTTTATTATAGTATTGGGATATAATTAATTACTCCGTTAACAAATGGTTCTACAAAACAAATAAAAAATCTTTTCTAACAAACATCTGCATGACTCAGCTCATAAAATACGCTTCTTGTTATGTTCGTTTATCCTTTTTCGGAACAGAGTTATAATTTTATATTTCAATTAATATACAGAAGATATAACATGCGCTGGTTTCAATTAAGATAAATGAAATGCCTTTGTCTTTTGATCTCCTGCAATTTGTATAATTGAGAATAATTGGTCGTTGAAATGCGATATTTTCGAAGCAATAAATTAATATTGTTGTTCTATTTACATAAAACTCTGCATTAGTTATTTATGGGTATCGCGATAGGATTATTTATGGTTAATAAGGTAAAATTCCTCACCCGATAGCTATCAGTGCCGCCTCACTCGTGGGACTAACATTTTTTCACGATGACTTTTGATAATTTATATATATATATATATAATTCACATATATTAATTTTCAAACACATAAAGGATTATTTATACGGCATTGTATACACTTTCCTACTTATGTATTAAGAATTCCATGTCGTCAATTGGTTTAATACTTGAATAAGTTCTCATAATACATAAAATATGAAAAAAAAACCTAAGTGACTTTATTAAAAGCGAATCTATACCCTTTTTATGTAAATTCTCTCTCAAGAGGCAGCTCAAACCACGATATAAAAAATAAAAATATATCAATATAATTTTAGACTTTAAATGAATGCGACAGTAACGCGTTGTCTTTTACTTATATGGACTTGTCGGCTGGCTTAATAGCTGTTCATCGTACCTAGTCCATCGAGATTATAAACGGTGTACTCACAGTGTGCATAATATTTTTCGAAAAAAATTGCCATATTGATAATGAAAAATCGTTTTATTATCGTAACGTCGTAAGGTATACAATCGTATGTTGTACTAAATGTGATAAAGATGGCATTGTATAAATGCAGTGCTCATTCATATTTCAATACCTTGTTGTTGCACTGAAAAGACTGGTTTGACAAAATTGACGCATACAATAGATACACGATTTATTAATATTTTAACAAATTTAAACATGTACATTTTTCTACCGGTGTATTGATTTGGTTTCTCAAGCCAAACTAGCATTGGAGTTAAAAAAAAAAACCTCGATTTTTAATATACACTATTATTAGCTATTCTTGTTATCTGTCAAGTTTGTCCATAAAAGAATTTCTATTGGGTAACAATAAATAAAATGAAATTATTTAATCACAAATTTTTGGTCACGTTTATTTCCAAAACCTTCGAAATGATGTAATTTATTTTGTTTTAATATATGATATATATTGTACGTTATGTTTGTTATAATCTTTCACCGTGCTACATTTTCTCAGCCTTCCTTTAATAATATATCACGTATTTTAAAAGCATTCCTGATCCAGCTTAGCCTCACCTGGCGTTTACATTTTTGTATTGTGAAAAATGTTGCCTTTACCATATTTTATCTCTCATTCGTGTTTGCTATTTATAGATTCAATTTGTAAAATATATTCTACGTGTAAAAACTAAAACACTTCACTTTTATTTTTACTTTTACTTATTACACAGTAATCTCAAAAAAGACACAACAAATATGCATTTGCAAAAAAGCTCAACAAAAAAATAGTAAAGTAAAGCTGGGATTACGTTGCGCCCTGTCTGCCCTCCATTATATTAAAGGGATTAATGGAAATATTTTCCCTGAAGTTTTTTTACGATATATCTGAATATTTTGTAACAAATAAGTAATCTCTGTAAAGAAATTTTACTTCCTTCATACCGTTTTGTATCGGCAAATTATTTTCTTACCAACAAGATTAGGTTTTCACCAATACAATTAAATCACAAACCGTGAAACCAACGTTCAATCCATTCATCGATTCAAAATCATTCTTCTATTCGAGTCACGTGATGTGCATCGAGTCGGTAAACGCAAACATTTGAGTACGGTATGACATTTTGTAATCATACGCTCAAAGGAATACGGTCCTTATTTCTTTTTGCCCAGAAACGTCAATCGCCTAATGGATATCGAATTTAACATAAAGTAAATTTATACATATGCATCCATTGTAAAATATAACTTATTTTCTAACATCACGACTGATATTTGCATGTTAAATTGTTTTGTGTCAGGATGTGAATAGAATTTAAAACAGACGATCCCTTATTACGAAATCAAGTAGGTTTGTGTGGAAATGAGTAAATGAATATTGGAATTTATATTTATATTCTTGAATTATTAATATGAATTAATAATAATTAAGGCGTGATAACAACATTACTGTGAAACTTGGAGTTTGTTTGTTGAACATCAATCAATATAAACCACCTGATGCAAAAAGACCTGCGCTGTAAACCAAGCAGGTTTCACTGGCGTTGTGCCAATCTATTTACCATTCATACAGACAGATTTATTTTTTGAAGTGCTTTCTATATACAGTTATATGTGTATCTGTGTTGTTGCTGAGTGCATTGCAACTAGAATTTCGGAAACTTCGTTGTAATCTCACCTAACTTGTGGGGTTTTGCGGTCTCGTGATTTTAGCTTGATTGTCCGGGGTTTATCATTTAAATTCCAGAATTAGGTTAACGTAACAAAATTTAAGAGTAGAAGAATAGAAAATTTTATTTTTGGTTGTTTAAATAATGAATTAAAATAATATGATTACACAATTATTCAAAAGATATGAACACTCCTCGTAAATGTAAACGTTAATATATTTTTTTGCACTTCAACATATATTTTTATTTAGACTTATTCAATTTTCATAATATAAAATAGAGCAAAGCAATAACTATTAAATACTAACATTTTTCTGGTTAAGAATTATCGTCACGTGGTAAACGTGTGATTTATTAAGTTTTGACAAAAAGTTCACATAGTTATAGGATATATTTGTAACAAAAACATAAAAAAATCAAACCCAAAGCTATGAATCTAAGAGGTGTTTTTCAATTAACATCATAATAAACCATTCTCACACATTTCCAACGCCCTCAGTGTTTTAATACACCCCGTCCCATAAAACTGTCACTGACAAGTCCTTTTTCGGCCCATTATATATTTATTCTTAAATTAAATGGAATAGAATCCAAATTTCCATTCACATCGTATGTAACCCTCGTAGTGAATTAGGTGCTGATACAAATCCGTGGATTTCAGTGCTTGGAAACCAATTTCCTGTTCCGTTTGATTTGAAATGTAAAAGGCACATGACAAGCAAAGTCGAGCTATTAGTGATGGAATGGCAATTTGTTAAATTACTTACGAAACTGAGAATATTTAGGTCCCTAGAAACTATTAAAAACAGAGACCAAACTGTGTTCGCTTATCTATACTAGTGTAAAATAAAAGTCTTTTTTTAAATAGAACTTCCATATATGAAGTAAATCTCTGATTCAATTTCCACAGACGTTTCAACACATCTTGTTTTATTTTTACTTCGTATTGATTTATTTGTGATATAACCATCAAATTGTGCTGGAAAATCTCAGTGTACCTTTCAAATAGCAATTGAGAATATTTGATCTCAACTATCCTATCTAGCTTGGTATTGTTAAAATTGGAATAGCCTTATTTCGATTCGTAAAGTAACTTTTTGTTTAAGTATGAATCGCCAACGGATGATGTCATTGTTATTAGATTCAAACCATTTTTGTTAAAACTAATATTGTCAAAAACTTAAAAAATGAGATGTAATTGAACATTATTTTATAGACAACATTTTAGGTCACAATTCGTGTATTCATGTTCACGAACAAATTATAGCCACAAAAAGTTAGAAAATCCTAGTTTACCTGTGATGTTAAATATACTACGTAATTTTGGCATAGAAACAAAATTCATGTTCGTTTAAATTGATGGAAGTTTTGCTATTTTAAAGTATTATAATAAAAATCTATGTTGACTATTTATTATTAACAAAGGAAATTTTGCTGTTGAGTATTATAAGAAAAACTCTAAAAAAAATCTCATTGTCATCGAAGTATCCCGTAAAATCACTTAAAACTATATAAAGGCACAAAGACAGAGTTCTTCTATTATGTTATTTCAAAGAGTCACGCTTAAGTATATAACAATCATAATTTAAAATATTATTTTTAATTAAGCTTAAACACGAACAATAATTAGGACAATTGGTAGTAAAACAATGTTAACACCACTTTATGACTAAATACAGTTTTCATTATAAAAACCCGATAAATTGTTTTAAAGCTTTTTATAAATTAAGAAGATAGAAAATTACGTTTCCATTTTATTAAAACGTCTATTACGCAATGAAAATTGATAGGCGATTGTATTCATGGCACGAAACTGTGAAATTAGAAACTCGTTTGTCTTTGTGCTCAGTTTTTATGGAAGCGGTTAGATCTCAATAATTTTTAATTTAATATAACTAATAGCTAAGGTGTTTAAGGAAACCTTGACCTTTAGAAGACCTCATACAAAACGTTTAGAAGGTTATCTTGAAAGCAGACTGCGGCTTTTAAGTCCTTAATTTTATAATTATCTTTCTTCGTACGTTTGAATTCTCGGTTGTAAAGCAGGAAACATAATGACCGTACGTTACACAGAGCAAGCATGGTATGTTCATGTTTTAAATGCGTTACATGTTATGAAGGAAGCGTAATGACGTATTGTATTTAACCATAGCGTTTACTTATTAATATATTCACATACATGCATATGTTCATGGTTTTTAAGACAATACCTATAATGTTAATCATAATTTTTTTATGTAAAACCCATGGCTGTGCATGCAACTTTATTTATTTTTTTATAGACTTTCATACTCTTTGATGGATATTAATATAATTATATATTCTGTAAACAAACAAACAAAACCGCAGTATAAACTGTGACTGTGAAGCCATAACTTAAATCGTAACATCACATCGTCTACCTCCAACATATAAGTGTGTACATAATTTCGGAGAAATATTCCAGCCTCCCTTTGTGCCGAGGTATTTGCGGTTGCTTTATTTTCATCCCGCCATCGTCACAGTTTAGCATTGTTGCCCTTTTTTCGGTCGTCTTCGTTAGCGGAATCGACTTTTACCTTTTGCCGATCGTATTCCGCCTCCGATGGAATCGTTTCGACGAAAATTTTATTTCTTTTCTCATTTTGTTTGAACATTTCAAGATTTTTTAGATCGAGACCTGATGTTCGTGTTTTAGATATGTTTTATTTTTATACAAAGCATAAGCTTAACATTTAATGTAAATGTGTATGAAAGCACTGTGATGTAGAGCTCATTACTCGCGATACTTCACAGTTAAGATGAGAACTTAGCTTACAAAGATATTGAAGTGTCAATAAATAAGACGCCATTCACAATACACCGTGTTTTAAATCATATCTTTATTGAGACGAACGTCTCTAATGGCCGCACCGCACAAGGGGGTAATAAAATAAATCAATTCCATGGAACCGATGCCATTAAAACTTTAGTTTTTCTTTTCGAAGTCTAGTACAGAAAAGCACTAGAAGAAAAAGTCATTCTTCAACCTGCAAGTTCTGTTTTATGACCCTTAATATCAAAAAAATAATTCTTAGGATTTTCGGAAATTTAATAGCCTTCGTTGCCTAATACAGCTATAATACTGTATCAGCAAAATAAGATTAGGAACACAAGTTTATTAAACATTTACCATTAAGTATTAATAATTTTATAAACAAAAAAAATATTACGATGCTAACATGGTCAATTAATCCGAGTCAAATACAAGTACACATAAAAATAGTTTCTTAAAACATTGTCTTTCATTCGCTTTCATAAGTTTCGACGAAAAACACTCTCATTGTTTACGTCGGACAGAAAATAACCGCAAAAGCAATGATTTCGTTTAATATAATATTGTTTCGTTCTCGTAACTCGTAAACGTTCCGCGGTCAGTCCGCACTATAAGTAACAGCGGTTCTAAACATGGATACAAATCGACTTTAAAACATGTTTTTAAATGTTGAACGGAATTTATTTAAAACTAAAATACATTGTTATAATAACGTTTTATAGTTTTCCATTACAAATGAATTCATAAATTCTGTAACATTACACGATTTGTAACTGTCTGTCACCATGTTACCTATTTTGCATTGAGATAACTTATATTTCTCCGTCTGCCGGAAGTTAAATGTTCTACGAGCTTTTATGACTAATACCATACATTAAGTATCATCCGACCTTGCCTCTCGGACCTCACAACCTACTTTTCTTACGCGCAACATTTATGACCACTGTATTATGTTACTTTCGTATTATGTAGCTTTATGTGTTTATTGTTTTCTCTATCCTGCGATATTAATAGAGAAAGTTACTTCAGTTCATGATATTTTATGTCACATTCGTTTAAGTGCTGTTGGAAATCCGAACAACTGTTAGTATTGTTATATAATAGGCTTCGTTAGAATTAATATTAATATATTTATTATTACTAATTTGCGAAACAGGAATTTCTTCGTTTATACAACGTTCCCATATTTTTTTATAATACTATCATATTCAACAGATTTTTTAAAGTGTCATATAAAAGTGACTGACACAGAAATAAATCTATGCATTATTTCACCTTATTTTCTCACTAATTACAAGAAGTTCTAGCAGGTTCGCTAGGATGTTTGTGTTGATGAAAAACAATTAATGTCATTCAACACGTAACCTGTTAAAAAGAATGTTCAGCTATTATTTAAAATGCCTGGCATCCTCCCAAACCAATAGGTCAGATTCTTGGGACATTAGTGTGCTTGTATTTTCTTTTGTTCCCTTTTTATAGAACACGTGTTGTTCCTAGTCAGTGACGTCACAATTCGTAATTGGGTTACGATTTATTGTTAAGCGTGAGATATCCATGTGTATTGAGATGATATTGCTATTAGGACAGTTGTATTAATGGATAACAATGGCTTTAAATTCGCTTATTGTAACTTAAAACTTCGACTAGATTTTGTATCATAACGTATTTATACAAATAAATTATTCAAATATGCCAAAATTAAAAGACTAGCTTTCAGAGTTCTAGGAGGATTCTTCAAAAGATGTTAGCAAATAAATAGACTGTTTTTCATGTTCCTTTTTAATATTTGACTTTTAACTTAAACGAGTAACATTTCACTATATATAAGTAACTAAATTATGTATATGTTATTTACATTATTTCAACAACAGACGGTCGAGGAAACTACATAAAGCAAGAATAGCACTATAAAAATGATGTAATAAATAAAAACTTTTACTGATACTTAAAATATAATAATAAACTTTTGTCCTCATAACTGTACCATAACGGCGACACTCGTTGTGATTTCAGAAGCACTCGTCAACTTTAAAAATTGCTACGATAAAATTTTTGTCATCATTTCGATAGTAAAAGCGCTCTACAACACTTTGCTGTATGCAATTTACTATAAAGCAGAAGTTTATGAAGATATTTGATGTAAAACCTACAAGGTTTCATCTCGCATTAAATATAAGTGAGGGCAGATATTAGCTAAAATTGTTTTTAAAGCAAGTACCTTCTTATAAACCTGTACTTCAAAAATTTTAAATTAGTTGTTTTAATAAGTTTTAAGGAGTTTAAGTATGAACTTAACTTTTCCTAAGTTTATGTAGGAAATTATGTGATGTGAGTCTCGTCGTGTACTTTAATTTTACAATATTACATACATATTAATTCATCAAAGATTTTTCTTACTTTATCCTTATATACGAGTGAGTGAAGCGATATGATATTGTTATACTTTGGATTATATTTATGTGAAGCTTTTAATGCAATAGAGACGGACATTTGTTGATTTAGGTTGAAATGAATACAGGGAATTTTAAGTCGTTTACCCAACACCTACTGCCGCGAGTCATTTATGAATAAGGTTTTTATTCGATACTTTATCTTACGGCGTGTATGGTTTTGGGATATGAGAGTTGAGATATCCACTCTTCTTGCAAATAAAATGGATTAAAATTATATATATTATGAAGAACGCAATTAATCGATATAGTTAGTTAGTTGAACAATATATACATTTAGTTTGTAGTCTTTGTTTTTATGAAAGCGGTTTTCTTTAATAAAGAGTTATATTTATGAAAATAGTGTATGTATCTGGATGGTCATATAGTCTAAATATTTACTGTAAAAAGTCACGAGATATATTTACAGTTTTAAAGAACTATTATATAACCCAATGCAAATTTTGATACTGTATTAAATAGCCTGTATTTAATTTAGTTAGAAGTTATTAAATTTATAACTTATATGATTGAAACTAATAAATATTTGCGGGATATGTATAGCTCTTAGCTCACGTCAAATGAAATACGGAAGGCTATTCCGATGCGAATTCCTCCTCATACACGGAATTCCCACTATAGGCGCAACAGCACTTCAGTACTCATCGATTATTCAAACACGACTGAATGGAAATGAAGAGCGACTTAAGGGCACAACGATGTTCAGTTGACGCTCCGTACTCATGACGTCTCCCATTTTTAATACGTACCTTAAATCTTAAGCAGTCACTCAGTTGACTCAAGTTTCCGTGCCTCAACGTTTCTGGGAATAAAATAACAATGCAAATTTTATTTCAATGTTGTATAAATTATAATGATTAAACAGACGTTCTTGTTTCATTTGTTGTATATTAAATTACGTTGTGTATATACTTGTATTTTTTTACATAATAATGGTTTGCTTCGCAGTATTTTTTTATATTAGTAAGGTTTTAAAATACTGTTCTTTTGATGACAATCACAAGCTATTCAGCCGTATTTATTTAAAAATTGTCATTTTAAGTTAAAAAAAATGATGTCAAAAAGATTTATAAATTAATAATACAAATTTGTGTATGTTTTACGAAAATACATATTTGTTTAATGGCTGTTATTTTTAAAGTAACATCTAATGTAGCATGTGATGAGAAAAAATATTGTTTTTTCTTTTCATACTTCTACATTTCTAATCCTTGAAGGAAAATTAAATTTTAGAGCGCTAGTAAATGCTTTTAAAGACATGTGTCATTCTAATTTTTTCTGAATCTTTCCTTCGAAGTAGTTAGAAACTCATACTGAATAAAACTTAATTTTACAACGATCTCCCCAAATACAAATGTATCAAGATAACATATTCCGCCAGCCCAACACAAATTGCATTATAATATTTTTCGTTAAAACTAGAATCTATTCTATTTCGTCTCAATCTAGGAAATTTCCAACTTCATATAGCTATTCTGTATTTTATAAACAAGAAATATACATAACATTATATTTTCTTTGCACAATAAATTGTTTATGGCTCGTAAACTTCTTGCCTGACTTTAGGTTCGAACTGGGTGTATTAAACATTCTGATTAGTTTCCAGTTTTATTCTCAAAAAGATTATTTTTATTTTGTTATTACATGGCGAATGGATTACGTCATCGTGTCCTATAAATTTTCTATGGTTTTTAAAAGTTTGACATAACTCAGTGATTAAATGTAATTTTTGCCTTTGTTATGCATGATTCTCTATGTAACATTTTTATAATAGGCATAATTATAATCAAAATAAATTAAAATCAGTATTAATTATTTATGAATATTCTTCAAAATTTTATATTTTTTCGGTAACCAATTTCAAGTTCGTTTCATTTGATAGCATTCGTGAAATGAAAAAAGAATTATTACCGAAAAATTTATCAACCATGACATATAAAAAATGATATAGCAGTAATATATTTCTGTGCTGATAATTATGTTAGATGAACATATAAAGAGAATAAATAAAGTTATATAAGATAACTCACGAATGTTAGTTTTGTTTGAAACCAATGATTTTGAACTACTTAAATCTCAGTATTACTAACATCGGATGTAAGAATTGCCTCTTTCAGAACATAATGAGAACCTATCACGACGGTGATATGTGGAACAAGTTATGGGCTGTAGCGGTTTTCAAATAATCTGAAATATCTTATACAAACGTCTTATTCTTATTACGCCTTATTGTATCTTTGCGAGGAATTTCTGACGAAACTACTTATTCAGTTATTGAGAAATCCAACTCCCCATTAGGATATAAAAAGATTTTAATTTAAATAATAAAAAAAGTTTATTTTTGTTACGTAAATTTAACATGAATTATTTTGTTAGGAATAACGTAATGAATTTCTTCTATAACCTCTATAAGCCAAACATTTTAATATAATCTAAAGGTCAGCTAATTAAGACCATAAATATTGATGGACGCTATCTCCTATATTTCATCGAACTGTCTGAAGGCCACAGATATAACCACTTTAGGGTATCGAGTCACGCGATTTTGTACGTTCGGATGTCATTGAACTCGTGTTTTTTTCGTTACAGCATCCGCTAAATGGGTAATTGGTCTTGAATGCGGTGAATATTGGAGTATCTTATTATCGAGACGCATTGATCTCTGCTCTCCGTTCTGGTTTATAAAATGCCACTTACATGCGATGTAATTAAATTAAAAGCATTAAGTGACTTTCAGTAGGTACGTGATTGTGGTTTCGTGGCTTGTTGGTTTTTGTCTCAAATAAAATTATTTCATTTTAGATACCGAGGATTACTCGAGGGTTACTCATTGATTGTGAATTCCATTTTTCTTCTGTTATAATTAAATATTTTTATAAAGAGTTAAAATACGTAGAATGGCTAATTAGTGGTGTGAGGATGAATTTTATAAAGTTGACATTGTTCTTCAGATAAATAAAATACATTACCACATTTGTCTATTCGATATAAAAAACATGTTTTTATGCATTAATATTTTATGTGGTCTTCTTTTAAATATCTTCGTTATACCCACACGGACTTACTCGTATGATAATTCTTATGCGAGCGTTATGACAATTGTTTTTTTGATTACTTATTCTATTTCCTCATTCTCCGGTTTGACTGAGGTTGAGGTACATTTTTATAATATTCATTTTGTTATTTATTATAAAAGATTACACAAAGAAGTTTGTCTGATGGAATTAGGGAGTTTTTTTTAAAGACACTAATTATATGTCTATCAGCTCCTAGAACAAAACAAAAATACTTAAATAACAATCAAAGAAATTTAGACATTGTGTAATAAGTAGTTAATGCAACTAAAATTTTAAATTGCTAGGTAACGAACTTACTCACAAAAAAGGCTAAAAAATATAGGCGAACTTAAAAAATATTCCACAATTATTTATGGGGGTATCTTATAAAGGACAGAAACGTGTGCCTAAGAGATCAGTTTTTTTTTTTTTGATAAAAAAAGGTTATATGAATAAAGTCTCATCTCAGCCACGTTGACCCAAGGAGTGATATTCTATTCTAATTTTAGACAAATGAACATGTGTGATGATGCAGTATTCGCTTGCCAATCCTTACACGACTTATTGTAGATGCTACAGAATGCTGCGATTTTGCTTGAATAAGAAAAATCAAGGCTTGAGAACAGTCGCTTCAATAGAAACGTCGACCTTTAAGTAGTTGTTTTACAAATGATTTTAATTAATTTAAATATTTTTTTAAATGCAACATTCTAAGTTATCTAACCTTTTCGATTACTCTGCAAGTTATAAAAAATTACAACGAATTAGAGGTATGAAATGATTTAAATAGCATGTGCTCTATTGAAAATCACAAAACAGAATCTTATAAATCTTTTATCTCGGACTTCCCACGCGACACTATTTTATTGTCTTCTAATAATAACAGCTCATTGCATATTCAGGTTGTATTGAAGCATCGATTTTAATTAATGTATGGATTATGTTGTATTTTATGACCGCCCAGCGTGAGAATACAACGGAATAATTAAATTTATTTTAATAATGCAAGGCAACAGAACATATGTGATTTTCTCTTGAGTTCAGAACTGTTTTATATTTCTCTGGCGATATTACAAAGGTTATACGGGAAACGATAAATGAAATTTTTAACGCCCGATACGAACTTTCACACTCATTACCCTTTATTAATTTTTTATAGCCCTTGAACAGTTCGGAGTATCGGCTCTTTGTTACACATGACTGATTATTACCATGAATTATTTCGTGTTCAGATAGAAATCAGTTGAACATATAATTTATAGGACGATAAAATCAATTCTCCTTAATATGCGAAACGAACTGAATCCGATGAAGTCTGAGATATTCACTGCTAAAAACTTCTGTAGCACCTCAAAATCGATCCGTTATCTCAGTCGACTTACAAGTTGTCGAAACTTGCTCGATTCGATTTGTTCTCGTCTGTTTGACCTTTGGATCTATCATTTGTCTCTGTTGGATGTTAACTTTTATAAAACCTAGATACAAATGGTATAGTTATCGTGTGTTGCCAACCCTATCAAGCGTTAAAGTTTCTGTATTAATCATTTGTATGCATTTGTAATCCATATATTTTTGGTCTCTTTTTTAGACTATGTTAACTCCCGATTTAAAAATAGATTGTAAGTTTAACGCGTATGTCGTCGATGTTTGTGTTTGAGTATATGTGTGTATGTTAGCTCTCAAAAGGATAGACCGACTTTGATAAGATTCTTCCGTTTGAAATCCACTTCTTTTGTTTTTCTTACCTACGTTTTGGCTTACATTTGTCCGACAGTGGAGGAATATTAGGTCTTTTCCAAAATGATGAAATCCATTTTTGAGTATGATTACAATAGAATATGTGATTTTATTTTAATTATTCGGATTATTTTATTTTAATTATTCGAAAAATCTTGCAAATGAGTATCTTAAAGTGATACCAGAATTAATAATTATTAAATCACTACCAAATTAAAGTAACACATTTTTTTTTATTTAATAAAAAATCATGAATGGTGGTAACTGTATGCTCCAGTGATAACTTTAGTTTAGTTTTCGGGAAATCCAAATATTTCTTATACAATTCAATATTTTTAATTAAATTTATTGTAGTTTATAATATGACTTATAGAGAATCTAATGTCCCTTTAACGTCATCAAAGCCTTAGAATAAATTAAAAATGAAGTGTTCGTCAATTTGCAACTCTTAATGAATTTCAACATTTCATCTCGTCGGGGGTCCATTGAACCGTTAATTGAGTTTAATTTCGCTCCTAAAAGGTTTGCCGAGTAAATGTATCTAGAAAATTAAATTTCATACTTTATTATATTATACAAACTTATTACGTGATACAACGATTATGTGGAGCTTGGTAATCAACAATATTGTTTTCCTCATATTTTGCTTTTAGTAAAAAAATAATAATTTAGTAACATGCCGTATAATTATGTATAGATATAATTTTGTTCTTAACATGAAATGAATGTTGAGCTTAAATCTGTATTAAGATTTAAAGAGAATATGTATAATCAATTCATAGACACGACAGTGATTTGGACCGGTAGCCATCAGACTGCTTGTTGCTCAATGAGTTTGTTGATGAAGCAGTAAGGTCAGGATACTTCGTTTATACTTAAGCGATTGTAAACGTTAAATATATATAATTAAACAAAGGATTTATACGGTTGCTGGAAAGTAACCGAAATGTCGGTATTACGTAAGTTTAAAGTAATAAAAAATCGCGTAGTAAATCCGAAAAAATATTAGTTTTATTAAAATGACTCGCGAAAATCTTAGATCTCATTATATCTATAGATTTTCAATTTCTTATTTAGTTTAGTATTTTTTGGTATTAAAGTAATAACAGACAAACATACTCAAACAAACTTCCTTTATTAGTTTTATAAACTTCAATTATGTACTTAAGCAATCTTTAAGTAATATAACTTATACTGTGTAACCAACACGTGTCAATTATCGATTTCGTAGCTAAATGCAACAAATCAAAATCAATTTTCATTGTCTGTCTCAATACTTACTGTCCGATACTTAATTTGATAAGTTCTTTGACTAATTGTCAATTATTGATAGGACTATTATTTACTTACATATACAAAAGAGGCCTTAGGAATATTATTACAGCGAGCCTTATAACATTTATATTTGATTTATTACTCAAAAATATCAAAATCACAATCTTTTCAATAAACAAATATTCCCTTAAACGAAACCTTAAACCTTTCGGGGGAATTAAAAGCATTCTAAAAAACTGTTCGTCATTCAGCCTTTAATTACACGAATGGCTGTTAACTTCACGTCTCGAGGGGTAAGTTTAGAGAAAATCGCCTTCGTAGCGTTGCTACGCGTACTGTCGTAGGCCGCTACGCTGCACGTAGTATCGATCGTAGCGCTACGACGGTCGGTTCAGAACCGTTTTAAAACCATCGGCTTTATATTGTGTGCAATATAAAACCATGTAACAATAAGTGTACACACGAAATATTTTGTTTGAAATTTTAACTTTATCACAATTAGGAATATTTTGTTTAAGCCGACGTATAAATAAATTTCATACCGATAATTTTATAATATAAAATATGTAAGCTACTAAATGAAAATAACAAATCTTAGTCAAAATGATAAAAAAAGATTCAACGATCTCATTTTTCACCAAATTATAAAAAGTAAAAGCCTTATACACCGTAAGCGGCGCGTTTAATGTTCGAAACCAATTTTCTTCCTTCAGACATTCATTTTTCACTGTTGATAAAACCAAAAATATTCGCAAGAGGAGATTAAATATATTATTAATGTTGTTAGCCATCCCTGGAAATAAATAAATCATTGAGAGTTCTTTTTGTTTAAATGTAGTTATTTTTGATGCCAACAATTAGATTGATATTTGTTATTAGTTAACATAATAATTGTAACATTTACAAATAAATTAATTTTTAATGTTTGAAACTAGTAAGTTTCTATTTATAGTTGTTTATCGAATCGAATACAGTGAACTTTACAAAGAGTGACACTCGCTGATATAAGTCAGTGTGTGAGTGATGGCTGACTAATGATTGTGTTCACTCTACCATCGGACCATGGCGTGTTATATATAGTGGTATATTAAATTTATTTATTCCGTTTCGATACTTTAGAAGTTGTTTTTCCTTTCTTTACCTCCAAGTTTACATTCCGTTAGGACATTAATTATCCGTTCGGACGTTTTGCTACTTCAAAACTATTATCTCACGACTCTTTGTTCGTTGTAATATCCTTAAAGTATTTTTTAAATTTCCACCATTTATATATCCTTAGTTTTTATTTAATTTGATTATTTTTTCTTTTATTGAAGAAATATTCAAAATAATAAAAAAAAATTATTTTTTTTAACCAGCCTGTAATTTATATTAACAAACATACAAATGCGAAACAAAAATGGACAGCGAAATTAACTTACAAGGAGGAGCTTTTTTATAAATATATAAATATCACATAAAAGTATAAATAACTTTAATAAATCAAAGCTATATTGGTAGAACAAAAAATTGTAAATTGATAAATTGGTACAGATTAGAATAAATAAATTTGTATACAGCTATTATATTTTCCCTTTATTTAATAACTTTAATAAAAATCAAACAGCCAAAATTTTCGTATATGACATTAGATTGAATTTTTTTTCAACTATAAATACATACACAAAATATGTATATTTTCTGTTTACATCAAGTAATAATATTTTTGTACGGTAACAAAATATGCCTAGTCGCCTACATTATAACAAGCAGGATCTGTATGTCATTTATATTCCGCGAAGCTCACTCGTGTCAGATATAACGCTGAGCTGCGATTATTAGACTTTATTTGACAAGAGTCCGGAATGTACTGGGTACATTGTTAATACAACATACGATCACTCCACGCGGGACATGTGTTGTTGTTAGGACTCATGTTTACGAGTCCCGAATAAATTAAAGATGGAAGGCAGTTAAAATAACATAATCATCTAATTACGTATATTAAATACGTGACACTGTCTGTTTCATGTATTTAATACTATCCTTTATAACTTATTAATTTTAATATCATCATATTTAATTAAGTATAAAGGTAACATGGCAAAAAAAAAAAACTGAATGAAATTTTTTTAAATAACAATTTCTCGCCTCCGATATTCTCATCGCTCGTTTTAATTTAAGCCAAGATTTAATTAAACCACGAGAAATACAATAACCAGCTTTACATTGAAATTTATAAAATTATTGTTTAAGCAACATTTATATATAAATATTGCAATTCACAGGCGATATCTAATTACACGAATGTTATTCATTCTACTGTATTATTTGGCAAAGATTTCGATTCGGTATATTTTTAAGTATTTAAGTACTAACATAAGCCTAATTTACTGTATATTTAATAAATATTTTTCAAAGTAACATCGTATACTATTTCATAAACACACCGTTTGTTAATCCTCGCTGACCCAATTCGTTGTTTCGAATTAATCGACTCTGATCTGTGCGGACTAATTGTGACGTGATTGTTCTCAGATAACATGGATTTGGTTCGCTTCATAATATAAAATTTATTCAAAAACATATAAATTATTATAAGTATTGATTATATCATTATTTTTATTAACTACATATTCAGCTAATCTGAAATACTTAATTTAATGTTATACATATTTGGGATAACACAACTGTAGGGCCAAGGTCTCACTCGGCTTTCGTTACGAATTCCGAGACGGATGGTTTATCTTATCTAAGATCAGGACAAATGAAATTTTATATTAAGACAATATATCAGACTAAGTGCCTACATTAGATGTATTGAAGCTGTTTCTTGTGTTCGGTTTACGGATTTATTGTATATGGATATTGCTTTAATCATCTTGAACAAGGGAAATAAAGAATTCGTTTTGTTTACCAGACTGTGTAATTTTAATCATATAATATTAGGCTTGTTAGTGAACATCAATAAATTTTCATTAACGTTGTACATAAAATTTATACCTATTGATAATTACACCGATATAAGATTAGAAACATTTTAAAAGATATTATTTTTAGTGTGATATTATTTTTTTCGCTTTATAAACATTTTATATGAAGATGAATAGAAAGTTATTTATAAAATATGAATTCAGTTATAGGATTATGTTCCGCTGATTCTCCGCGTCTGACTCGAAATGTTCCCAAAGGATTTAATATATGGATGGTGGAATTTTTCCTATATTTTCCACCGATGAAATTCTAACCAGACATCGATAGAATCCCTCGGGGAGTGAAAGTTCTATTTGCTAGCAGCACGGTATACGCCTACACGTATACATCTTATATTATTTATAATTTTTGCTGTAATTCGTTTTATAATAACAACAATGTCATGGCCAAATCCCCTCATCCGAAAGTTGTCAGTTTTGATCTTAAATGAAAAAATATCGAGACATTACATTAAACAATATGTTGTTTTTCCCTTTCGATACATTTTGTCGTTTGTTTCAGGGTGAGAAAGACAACACCAAAAACTGCATACTATCCTGCGAGAAAAGAAAAGCAGACGATTCAGATGTCAACAAAGATTTAAAAAAGGTTAGTTTATTCATTGTATATTAACGACGAATTTATACATTAAGTTTATTGAATCCAATTAAGTAGGAAACTTTAAATGTTAAGTGGGATTTCTTACTATCTCTGATAGCAGTTACCACCCGTGCGACACGAATACGAATGTAATGAAGACATTTCATTTACCACCGTTGCGGTTCCAATACGGCTTCAACGAGTTCGATCACGCGATACTATTACTTAATGTTTGGACCACATTGGTTTCTAATACATACATACAAGGATGCTTTTTGTATGAGGGTATAGCGACTTGGAATATATTGAAGGCTCTCTCGCTACCCTACTTATATATTATAGTTATACCACCAGGGCGACTACGTAAACACAGAAGTTGAGACAACTTCGTTTTAAACTTTTCATATTAATTGTTTATTTAGTATTCGTGTGTTTTTGATTTGAAAATGTTCGATATGTTTCTAGGTGTGGATGAAAGATTTTTAATAAATATTTTAAATTTTCAGATAATAAATTTGCAATAATAATCAAATTATTTTATTTATTTTTTTGTAATTCAATTCCGCATAGTCAGTTTGATCATTTCGTTTTATACTTTGGCTATACTATCCTAATAAGAATGTCTATAAATACTTTTATAACCGCTTGAAATGTCTTTAGTGAGTGTTAGAATAATAAAATAAAGTGAGAATTGTCAGTTATTTTGATGTAATAAACGGTTCGGATGCACAACGAGCTTGCAATAGCAACCGTCACGGCATCTTGCCAAATGCTGGGTACAAATCAATTTGTGTCATTCGATGTTTGTATGCTTCAACAAACGATTTGGTTATGTAACCGGAAATAATCCTAACATTCTCATAATATACTAACCATTAGAAAAAGTCCACCTGAAATGTTAATTATGGTAAAATTTGTAATTATTTTACCAAATATTTACAATCTAAAGCTAACTACAATATAAAAAGTGAAACATGACAGGTTCAATTTAATAACTTGTACAGTTTTAGTTACGACGAAAAATATCGTTCTGTGTCATTGACTCCAAGCGTCCTGCGAAGGTTGCTAATTTACGACCACCCTGATAATAAGAATTCATCGGATTTTGAGGGTATGAGATGTAAAAGGTGCTTTTATGTTTGAGTTTAAACAGTTTCTTTCAATGCGCTATAAATTAAAATTATCCCCATTTAATTTTAATTTTAGTCATAATATCCTATATTGTAGCTCCAAAGCTTACACTCCGACATATTATGTATTATTTACTTGATTTCTTTACAATATTTCGTGGTCAATGCTTAATGGCTATAGAGAATACTTAAATCACATACAGGTGTTAGCAATTTTCAAATACAATACATTTATTAACGTCCTCAATCTTCTAAACGTCTAACTTTCCTCAAACTGTGATTTTAATTTAAATCTGACGTTTATTTAAAACTCTATCGAAGCATACTAGGAAATCATATTAATTTCGATTCAATTTGATTATTCATTTCAGTCATTGGAACTATATTTGTTGAATACTACTCATTATAAAATCCATAAAACCGATCGTGTTGAAGGAACGTCGAACTGTTATCTCGACGTTTTAATGCTTATCCTCTTATTTGATGCAAGTTTTAATCTCACCTTTACGCCGCAATTTATTTTCAAAACAAATTCAAATTATATATAGGTGTTTTGAACGAATGCTGTATAAAAAAAAACTTGTATTAAAAAACAGAAAGGTAAAAGAACGTCTCGATATTTATCGTAAACGAAATTCTTATCGTGATTTTTAAAATTTCCAAAAACATTATAAACTCGCATTGGAAGGTCTCAAAGCAAACGAAACAAAAAGATTGTATAAATGTATAAATATCAATGTACCAAAAAAAAGGGAAAAAGTTTATTTTTAAATCCAATTTATTAAGCTTAAACATGAAACGATTACGTAACAAAACAAGCATAACAGGGAAAAAATCTTCAACGGTAAATTGTTTCGTTAAAAAACTTTTCTCATTTCCCCCATTCTTAACTTTATAAGCTATACTCGCAACAAAATATACTGGAAACATTCCATCTGGGTTAACTTTGCTAATATATTTTTAAATCAATGCATGTATGGTGATTAGATTTGTTAAGATTTTATTTTTTTCCAGGCTAAACTCGAAACAAAAGCTCTGAAGGCAAAGAGACCTGGTTTCACGGATGACAGATACAACGAAACTTCTTATTATATAGAAAATGGTGAGATCGTATTACAAGTATTACTGCTATTTCAATTTATTATTCTTGACACCTGTAACTTAGTGAAAAAAATATGTGATACATTACCATATTTTAATTTAGCTTTATTTTAATACCTAAAAGTCATAATATCTGAACCGCTAAAACTCAAAAGAGTCGTGCATTAAATAAGAAATTCAGCTTTACAAAGTTCACCTCTCAAGCATATGCTACTTGAGCTCACATCGGGGTCGGACGCTTAAAAATTAAGAGACCGCGAATTGACTCTCTTTTATTCGTAGACGTTCTCACTTAAGAAAATATATTATATAGCGTTTATATTACGATTTCATTTAACATAGTCATGTTTGAACGAAATTAAAACAGCACCAAGAACACTGAAAATAAAATACGCTGCTTTTTCCATCAAATTTTATAATAAAATTAATAACAATATTATATAAATTAGACGTTCTGTTTGTAATTTCGGATTATTCAAATTGTTATTCTTTTGAAACACAGGGACTTATCGAATTTGAGAAGTTTTATTCCTATAAACTCTCATACTTTGTTGCCTTAATTCGTCCGATTTGGTTTTTCTTTATAGAATAAACACTAAATAAATTCATTACCAGATAAACTTTTATAGTAATTATTGGATTAAATGTACATAATTTTAAACAAATTAAATGAAATATGTTTTTTTCTTATAACTGCCTATAATGACAGACAAATATTTATAATGTCTCTTATAAACCTTCTATTTACAGGACTTAGAAAAGTTTACCCCTACTACTTTACCTTTACAACCTTCACTAAAGGCAGATGGGTAGGTGAGAAAATACTTGACGTTTTCGCGAGAGAGTTTAGAGCTCATCCTGCCGCGGAGTACGAGAGATGCATCAGGGCTGGAACCTTAACGGTCAACTATGAACGTGTCGATCCAGATTATAGGCTGAAACACAACGATCTCTTAGCGAATGTCGTCCACAGGTACGTCTATACACTCACTATCAGCTGTGCCTCCTGTAGATAGCTTATAAGTTATAGTCTACCATAGTCTACCATATGGCACTGTCGAGACTGAGTCTCGTTATGTTCACACCGAAAGTCTCTCACGACACATCAGGGATCACAGACATTAACAGTCTTCTAGGCTTTACTTACTTTGTACCGGTGTATTGGCTACTTAGAACCGTTTAATTTCTACAAAACTAACAGAGAAACATAATTCTTTATCAGAAATTGTATAAGTTATTTCTAAAGCACTACTCAGCTTGTTTGTATATACAAGCTATTTAGTCACTGGAATGTACTGTATCGGAGATTGAATTTATCAACCGTGCTTAAACCGGATAGGCATGCGAGTGCACATACTTCTCGAATATTTTGACGGGATATAAAAACTTTTTTTACAGTCGTACGTACTATACATATCCTTCTGACTCCTTCCGATTCTAAAATAACAGTTTTTTTTTACTTCCAATAAACTGTATAAAAAAATTGAAAAAATATTTCTTCCATTTATATATTAACTTGCTCGCGCATGTTCATTTGTTGTCTTGGTCTTATCTGTATGTCGTACATCCGAGATTAGATTTATTGTACAAGATTCCAAGGATTTTAAGCAGCCTGTTTGCATAATACCCACGGATACCATCTGCGTAATCGGTTATTCCATTACGGGGATTATTTATAATAACTCCTATCGCTCCTTCAAATAATTTCTCACGTATATCAATGATTATCACAGATTATATAGAGACATTGGTAAACATTTGTAATGAGATAAATGCTTTATGTCATAATTCACACGGCTTACTGACGACGCTATATTTTGAATTATTATATATTTTATAGTCAATATATGATTATGAAAGGAGAATAGAAATAATATAGACATACGAGTATACATAGCATAATAAAAATTAAATATTATTTAAATATAAAATTAAATTAAATTTAACTGAAGAACTATCAGTGAAATGACACCGTTGTTTAACGATTTAAAAACAATATAGCGAAACTATTGAACCGTAACGAACCTAAACAATTTTAACACAATTAATATATACAACGAGGCACGCGTGTTTGCTTTTTAATTATTCTTCATACATGTCATTGAATTTTAACGTTGAAATCTGTCGAAAGCAATGTAGATAATATATTTTTAGGTACACCGCTGTTACGATTTTGAGTGTTATATCGTAACATATTACGGTTCATATTAGTATGATATAGTTTGTGTGAGATAATATGTTTAAGACTCGCGTGGATTCAGATATGACGACTGGAGTAATGGTACGGAATAGTGATACGCAGTTGGTATCGACGAATGTTATAGAGAAAGACTTGACAATAATGACATGTCCGGTGGAGTCGACGGCTTCGACCTGACGTATGTATCGTTACAGGCACGAAGTACCAGTCACCAGCCAACCGATCACCCTCGTACATATCGACGAGGACATTGTGGTTGTCAACAAACCAGCCTCTATCCCCGTAAGTGGCAATTGAGACAGCCATGTTCTGTTTGCTTTGTGTCCCATGCATGTTCGAAATTCGCTGGTTTAATTTCACTGTCACTCTTATTAGCTGCTTGTAATGTATATATATTGTAAGGTAAGTCCCTTTATGAAATCACTTTAATAACACTGCCTAAATGTCTGGTTACTGTAAACACAAACGTTACTAATTAAAGAGCTTTTACTATATCGTGTAACGTATTTTATACTCGACAAAATCCGCTTTCCTCTCGGCATAAGCCAGCATCACAAAGTCCTTTACGCAAAATGGTTACTTTAACAAGAAATGATCTCGGGCTTGCTGTGATGGAGCACTTCTGATATTGCGAAGGCAACGTGCCGGCTCTCTTATGACCGACTTAGAATATGATAACGTTATACTGAGAGAGGAGATTTTAAATGGACCTGAAGTAAATATTAGAACCTCACTTGAAAAAAAACATTTTATTTTTAAAATATTACTGATAAATGTTGAATTAGAAAAATTTATTATATATCGAATATAATAATGTAGCTCAAAAAAAAACACAAAAATAACATTTCTTTGAACCAAACAAACTAAAAAGTATGATGTAGGTGTTTTCGTGGAAGCAATTTATATTTTAATAATATTTCTCTTTTGTCTGTCTCTCCTTCAATCTATCGAAGTGACGAACTTTAATACATTTTATAATTACAAGTATCTTTCTGATATGGTTATCAACATTCGCCCTGCGGCTTATTTAATAAATTAGAGTATTCATGTTATCTCGAGAACAAATTCAATGCCAAAGGCGGGATTTCTTTGTTATTTATTATTTGCGTGTTCTACCAGAATGTTGATTTTTATTTTACTCAACGCTAAGAGTGACCGTGTCCAATTATCTTGATTGATGGTAAACCGCTATGGGAGGTCTTATATGGTTAATGGTTAAACGATATTTTATCATTATATCGACTGACAAAGATAAGATGTATGTCAATATGTAAACAAAATTGTCACCTTACCAATAAATACAACAGAATCCTCTTCACTCAGGCTCACTTTTAATACCAAGACATATCCGATGTCATAATGAATTGAATTATTAAAATACACATTACACAATCACATAACAGTTACTTAGAGTATTTCTTATTGTTATATATAATTCTTATGTATTTTTTTATTCTATTGTTTCTATATTTATATGCATTTTGACCCCTTAGAATAGAATTTCTTGTCACCCCTCCCGCGGCGCGCTTAGTTTAGATACACCATGATGTTTCCTTTGGGCATAATATTGTTAAAAATTTACGAATCTGTTTCAAATTGCAAATGAATTTACAAGCATTTTTTATATTCATTATTATAAGATTACCTGATTTATTAAAACAGTCTAAATAGCTAAATTTACTTCGTTACTGCGTTAACGAATTGAAGTGAACAAATATAATAATATAATAATTTTTTTGATGTTACACTACCATAAGCAAATGCGATCGCTTTACCCTGCGACTTGTAATATTTTATATTTTTTGGACATTATGTCGGGTTTTAAATTATTAAAATGACATTGTTTGCATGAAGCTATGCTTTTAATATTTAGATATTTAGAATAGTTAAACTACTCCCACTTCTTTATCGACTGGCTTTTTTCTTTCTTCAAAACTGGTTTTCATGAACGTTATCACGTTTTAAGTACCAACGAAACAACATTTTAAGTACCAACGAAATTTATTGTCGTTTTTTTATTTTATGTGTTGTATTATATACAGTCTTGTGAAATAAGTCTAATATAATTGGATTATACTTTAAACGTTTACTTATTGTGTAATTGTCACTAAAACAATATTACCTCAACATGTGCGATATAATTGACAGCGCGTCAATTTATCTTAAAACTAATCAAATCAAGATTCGGGAGACCCAATCTTATTGCAATTGTTAACAAACATAACTATATTCATTCACGTTATACCCAAACGCAACATCATAGGGCTTTTAATAATATTCTGTGGTGGGCCAGGCACGAGACGCCAGTGCTCGCTAGTACCTTGCGCATCATACACGCAGATGAGGAGATTCTCGTGCTAGACAAGCCCTGTTCGTTGCCGGTGAGTCAGCGTTGGGACCGATTGCGTTTGATGTCAGGCCCTGGATCTGCGATTTATTTGAAGAAATATATATAATTCGATCATAACTATCAACTATTCTTAATTCGGATTTTTGATTTTTTATTAGAAAGTGATGACAAATTTTGAACAGTCTATATTTATTGGATATAGTTGAAATTATTTTTTTATATACTTACTTGTATGAAGAAATGTATGTATAGCATTAGAGTTAATAATGCTCGGAAATAAATTACATTTTAACGTACATGAACGTATTGAAATAGTTTCGAGAGAGATGATAAGAATTCGCCGGCAGGGTCTGACTGGATTTTGATCTGCACAATTTTGAGGCGATCATTACTCTGGCTAAACTAAGAGACATCGCCCTCTTTCAAAAACACCACTTAGAAGTGGATGATTCACAACGCGAGGAAAATTTACAATAACGCCATTGATGCACTGTTCCCAACGCAGGTTTTAAACATCCTTGTGTTCATAACTCTCTTCAATTAATACCGTTTCTATATCTTAAGGAAACGTGTATCGCTTGAATGGGATCTCACCTGACTTACACTATTGGTCATATAACGTTTATATAAAATTTGTCACGTTTTGGACTGCATGCTAGAAAGCACTTTGTTATAATATTATTCATAAACCCAACATTCTAATAGAATTCGCTTCATCCACAGCTAAATTGTCTACCTGTATTATTATGAACCTGTCTTGCTTTAATATGGCACTTAAATTACATTGTTTTTATAATATGTCGTTTATTATTCAAATTTTAAATATATTCAAGGTACATACATTTTTGTTTTATCGAATGTGCCTAAGCGGGTGATCTGCGTCACTATAAAATAATTATTCGGCTTAACAGGTACACCCATGCGGGCGGTATCGACACAACACAGTTGTTTTCATACTCGCCAAGGAATATAACCTCAAAAACCTTAGAACCATTCATAGACTCGACAGGCTAACTTCCGGTAAGCGTTTATTTTTGATCGAAGGAATAAGAAATTTCTAATAACATTAACTTTAAAAATGAAAATTATAATTCATGGGTCTAAGAGATACAATAATGTAAATACACTGCAATCAGGTCTCCTATTATTCGGGAGAAGTCCAAAGAAAGCCAGGCAAATGGAACATCAGATAAGGAACAGACAGGTGCAGAAGGAATATGTTTGTCGAGTTGATGGAGAGTTTCCTGAGTGAGTACAATTTAGATAAATATCTCGTTACCAGTATTGTATTTTTAGTTTCGCTCCATTGAATACATGTATTTTGATCTACTCATGTTACCAATATTTATTTATGTATTTGATTTTCATTTAGCGAGGAGATCGAATGTACGGAACCTATAGAGGTAGTGAGTTACAAAATCGGCGTATGTAAAGTGTCACAAAAGGGAAAAGACTGTTCCACTACGTTCAAGAGATTAGGATACAATACTAAAAGCAACACTAGCGTTGTCCTCTGTCGACCAAAAACTGGCAGGATGCATCAGATCAGGGTCCATTTACAATATCTCGGTACGGAATACATAATAATATATTCGTTTGCACGTAAAATTTACTTAGGTCTTAGTTTTCTTGGTGGTTGATAAATTTTATTTATTGGGCTCATAAAAAGAGCAATGGGATTAAATTTTAACCTTCTCCCCAAGGTTACCCGGTCGTGAACGATCCTTTGTATAATCATCCTGTATTCGGACCCCTTCGCGGTAAGGGTGGTGATACAGGTGGTAAGACTGACGAACAGCTAGTGAGAGATCTGATCGCTATACACAACGCGGAGAACTGGTTAGGTGTTGACGCCGGTGACGATGATATGCTGTTTTCCAAACCGGTAGCTGGTGATAAAGGTGAGTGGGAGACAGAAATACCATAAACTTTCTTCCACTACATATAAATATATATACCTGATGATTTGGCTTAAACCGAACTTTGTTTACGTTATCTATTAATAGAGAAAATATATATTTTTTACCAATAGACTTTTCATCAGATTTGTCACTTACTATATAGTAGTTCTAGTAGTAGTGTAGTATAAAGTTATATATTTTGTAGTCGAAGATGAATGTGAGGCTGGTATAGCGTCGAGGGAGTCGTCTCCGAGGTTGGAGTCGCCAGCTCCCGGGCTCACACCAGCCACTGTTATGACTGGTATGTACTATTCTAATCATTTTCCGAGTATCGGGTGATATAAAGATTACGATTTTTTTCACCAGCAATAGAAGTATTTTTAATATTTTAACAACCAGATTATAATTTTTTTAAACTTATGTGAAATGTTGTGATTTTCACTTGTCTGATTTCTAATCACCCCGAATTCGAATTATCTAATTAAAATATAACAAAGCTAAGTTTGTAAACCGATGTATGAAACAATGGGAATCAATATTTTTTTTATTTAGCAATACTGGCGAGTCCATCGAGTGGATCGGAGGCCCCAGCAGAGGTCAGGTCCCCAGCAAACTCACCCTCACTTAACGAGGACTCCAATGACGCTAAGGTATATACTAATATTTGCGAATGAATATACATAATTATAATTTGGTAGAAGATATTCATCAATTGCAAAACTAAATGCTACATTTGATGGTATGCTTAGGGAAATGATAATATTATCGAAGATGCAAAGCTCTATTGGGTTAATTAAATAAAAATATGTTGTACAGAAAGTTATTTTAGTCAAGATGCTAAAGTTTATACATTTAGTAACTAAAATAATCGGGACAAATTATGGCAGTCTAAAAAGATTAATTAATTTTTTAATTCATATTAATTTTTATCTCAGAATGTCAGCCTAGAAATTCATTTTACTAACAGATTTCTAACTTTTGCACCGTCCCGTAGAAAAGATAAAATATTTTCACATTACTTATTTTTCGTTTATTAATGAACATTTTATAACCGCCCCATTTTTGTAATAAAAATATTTGTTGTCCAAAAAATCAACCACATATATAATGTCCAACAGTCAGACAAAGTGACAGTAGCGACACAGACCGGGTGCACACCGGCGCATGTCGTACCAAACGGGTCCACTGGTGTTTCAACAAGTGTGTCCAATCCCACGGGCGTGTACACCACCAGCCAGGAACTGACGGTGGACCCGCACTGTTACGAGTGTCGCGTGAGGTACAGAGACCCACGGCCTAGAGACCTTGTTATGTTCCTACACGCTTGGAAATACAAGGTCAGTATATCAATGACCTGTTCTTGGGATTACAGTTTCAGGCCGATAAGAATAACGTCCATACAAAACAAATGTTAATCAATAATCTTTGTGTTTTGATAATTTTGAATACAGTCCGGATCAATGTGTTAGTAACTACATTTGTCCTAAAATTGTTGGTCAAATTTATCAAGCCATTCCCATAGAAATCATTGTGTTTTATCAACATCATAACTGATTTAGAAAAACTAATTGATATTATATTGATATTAAAAGTAAAGAAACCAATGTTTTCCAAATAAACGATTATATTGCGGAAATACCGAGACCAAATTATGCCAAGAATTTTCTGATTCATATTTTATTGGCAAATATCTTTCAAAACTCATCCAACATTCAGATGTTTTTTTGGTGAATGTTAAATTGCGTACTAACACAAATTATACCTTCTAAAATTTCAGGGCCCGGGTTGGGAATATGAAACAGAACTTCCACAGTGGGCCGACATAGACTGGGAAGAATCGGAGAGCTCATAGTCACAGAAGAAACAACGCGCCTCGCAATGAAAACAGACCAAATAAATGAACATATATAGTTGTACGATGGTGGAAAACTGGAAGACCTTTTACGATCACAACCGGTCATCGCACCCGGACTGGAAACGTGAATGAAGCTATACAAGGTATTCGTGGTTTTAAAATACGTTTAGTAATAATTATAATAAAAATGTTTTCGGTGAATAATTTACATGTATATAGTCTGCGAGGCGCTCAGTTAGGACCCGACCCAAAAAAAATCCAGTCGTGAAGTAGGTTTTGTAATTAGATAAGTTAGATGGACTTATTTCATTAGGTGATCGCACCTCCGAAAATTCCTCGTTTATTTTTGTAGGGATTATTTTGTTTGTTTTATCGGACCCGTTACGTTCCTATGTGTTTGAAGCTTCGTAGTATTATTATTTTGCAGTTTTGGTATGAATCTTAATAGATTTATCTGATTAAGGTCGCAGGGTACGAGGGTCTTCGATGTACGGAACCAACACGATTATTTCTAAATTGGATACTTCTGATACAATTTCGTTTTTGATCTGACCCTTTACTAAAAGTTTGCAATTACAAACTAAACACAGGGAAATTCAAGTTTATCATTCATAAACGTAAGTTGGTCACATGCTGAAATATACGAATGACTTCAAACTATCCGTACGAAGTGTGAGTATGGAATCTTACAGTAAAGATACTGAATCCTTGTGATTTCTCAACCTATGGTTAGTATTTCGGACCAGTTATAACTGTTTTAAGTAGAATCGTACGTACGCCACTCGATATTTTATGAAATTGTTAACGAGTTATTATAATTATCGTTAGAGTAACGCATTTTGCGTGCGGTCCTACAGACCGATGAGTTTTTGGCTTCCATAGTGTTGTGTAGACTATAGATTATCTCGGATATTTTGTACTTTAAATACATGTAATGTAAAGACGAATTTCGCTTATTGATAGTCTCCTGTACTCAGTTACACTAGCACGTGGTTTTTGTTTATTAACTCGCGACAGTCGAACGTCCGTTTCGTTTGACACAACCAAAGTCGGTCTAATGATTACCCAAAGAATGATTTTATAGCCAATTTATAACCGAACAGTCCGAAGCAGCAGTTTAAAGACATGTGTAAGATTTATTACTTGTATTAATTTTCATAAATCATAAATATTGAGTGTCTAGTTTAAGAATAACATGTGTCGCTTTTTGGATTGTTTTATGTTAAATATATATATATATAAACATTATAAGTTGGACGTCTGTTAATTTATTTCCGATCTATTTAATAGATTAGTAAGTATTTAAATGTAAAAGACAATTCTTATACTTAGATGAAAATATTTTCACGAGCTTTTCATATACGTGTCTGAAATTATATATTTTTCTTACACTTAGCGTAGTTTGTATGTATTTTATTTCTATATAAATGTATCCGTAATGTATATATCATGTTTGTTTTGATACCGTTGCGTTTTTATTATGTACGTTTGTCTGTCACAATCCAGTCTATCTACCGCTTACGAGATACGTAATTGTACATAGCTTGATGTTAGTACTGTTAGTTATTTCGCTACGTATTTACCCCCGAATAAAATATAACTATTTTGGGATCAAGTGTTGTAAGTAAGCTTTGTATGGGGTTGCTTTAATCTATATATTTAATATCTATATATATATATATAAT
>DVQP01000179.1:0-29633 GCA_018231745.1 Danaus eresimus
TATATATACATTACATTACAATATAGTCTTATTAATATTCATTGTATACAACGAAATTTTAATGTAAAGAAAATTTATTAGTGTTATATAAAAAAAATGGTTGCCACGTCATTATAGCCGCCGAGGCTGTTAGCGTTCGCGTAGGTTGGTAGGTGCAATATTATATGGTATAAGTAAGATACATTTATTTAATTATTCAATTTTACATTGTGTATTAATAAATACCTGAATGAAATAAACATGTACCGAGTATATGTTTTATGAAACGACTATTGTTTTCATTTCGACATAGGTAGTGTCTTAAATTTGTATCGCGATGGCATTATTAAGGCGACAATATCGTTAAGATTATGTTTATTTTATAAAAATGTTTTAAAATCAAACTTCTAACAAAATCAATCCTGCATAATATAAATATTTATATATAAAGAACATTAATTATTACGTATGAGTAAATTGAACGCTCCAAACATCGAATTTATTTGCATCATGTTTACCGTTTTTGTTTTATTTTTACTTTCTACGAGAATCTTCTCTTTTTACCAAATGAAGTCACCCCCGACAAAAGATGCTCCATTATAATAAATTCATATAAATAAATTGATACACTATATGAATGTAAAATAGAAATTGCTATTTGATGTCTTCAAGTAGAAGTTCGGTTAAAAAAAAATTCGAAGTGTATATATTTTTTACAAGTCCATTCTTCTTTTTATTATGATGTTGTTGATTAAAATATCGAAAGGAGTTACTTGCAACTTTAAAGAATTTGTCTCCAAGAATTACATTTTTATTTATACACATGTTTTTTTTTTAAATTTTACTTGATTAAAATATGCTTTATTTGAAAATATATTATCAAAAGCCTATTGGTGCCCACTGCTGAGCAAAGGCCTCTGTTCACAGGGAGAAGGTTTGAGCATTTATCACTACGCTGGCTCAAGGAGGATTGGGGCTTTCAAATTGAATTTGAATTTATAAGCTCAGTTTTCCTCACGATGTTTTCCTGTCGGTGGTGTCTTAATATTCTTAGAAAGTACATATGACTGAAAAAACACATTGGTACCTGTTAGGTTTCGAACCCGCACAGACATGCACGAGAGGCGAGCCTTTAACTTCTAGGCCACCACGACTTTATTTGAAAAACATTTAAGGTATTTTTTTAATACAGAGGTTAGTCGTTCAGTAACATTTCTTGACCACACTTTCTTAATAACAAAATGTACAGGAAGAAAAGTAAAATAAAAGGCTATTTTAATGACACTTAATTGTTTATACCTAAAAATCTCAATACAATACAGTAGTAATAAAGTTAATTTATTTATTAATTTTGGCAACCTTTGACAACCTCTAAACAACAACTTTAATACACGGTTTTAAAATTTTTAATTATGATATAAATGTAAAATCTTATGAAGGGAAATAAGCACTTCCTAAATGAATTTTTACAAAATAACATAATAGAACCGAAATAATTATAGCAGCTAAAATCTAGTTTCATGAATAGATATCAAATTACCTAGTGCTGTAATCCGCTAGGATTTTGAGCAGGGGGTGATTGTTGTGAACCTTGAGCTTGGCCCTGACCTAGAGCTGGTGGTACTTGACCTTGAGAGGCCTGTTGTTGAACTTGACCATGTGCAACTTGTTGCTGAACTTGACCTTGCGGAACTTGTTGCTGAGGCTGACCTGCTGGAACTTGTTGCTGAGGCTGACCTGCTGGAACTTGTTGCTGTACTTGAGCTTGGGGAATTTGTTGTTGAGCTTGGCCAGGTGCTGGTTGTCCCTGTGGTGCTTGTGGAGGAATTGGTGCTTGCTGGACTTGACTTTGAGGAATCTGTCCTGCGGGAACCTGACCCTGATATTGGCCTTGGGGTACTTGACCTTGATACTGTCCTTGCGGAACTTGTCCTTGATACTGTCCTTGTGGGATTTGTCCCTGATATTGCGGAACTTGTCCTTGATATTGGCCTTGTGGAACTTGTCCTTGATATTGACCTTGTGGAACTTGTCCTTGATATTGACCTTGTGGTACATGTCCCTGATATTGAGGCGGATACTGTCCTGGAGGGTATTGCTGCATCGGTTGGCCTTGAGGGTACTGTTGCTGGTATTGCTGCTGCATCTGGTGATATGCCTGGTTTATTTGATGTTGGGCGCCAGGAATCGGCCGACCATGAGCATCGACCTGAAATTAAGCACAATTACTTTATTTTCAAGAAACTAAATATGATGATTAAAGCGTAAACGAATAAGCATACTAACCGAAGCATATATTTTTTTAAACTGCTTAATATTTAACGAATTCCAGTCTGATAATTAACTTATTAATATAATTTATACATTGTAATAATACTTACCAATCCGCGTTGTTGCAGGTAATGAAGTTCCTCCTGTCGTCGACGTTCATAAGCCTCGTATTCAGCCTGAGTGTAAATCTGGTTCTCGTCGATTGGTTTCCAACCTGTAGATACCAAACATTAATATTGCTATAAGATCTTAAATGTTTACATCTTAATTTTCGTTTATAATACTTTAAACCAGATTGCAAGAAATGTTTGAACAAATCCTACATAGTAAAAAAACATAAGGATTTCTTTAGTTACATATCAAGGCTTCATTTCCTATTTTCAACCAAATTTTGAACAAAAAAGTAGATTACGGAAAAGACTAAATAATTATCATAAACTGTTAATAAGCACAAGCTAAATGATGAAATCTGAGATTGTCGCGAGTTTCATTTATTTAAATAAAACTAATATTTTTCGAATAAAGTACGCGTGCTTTATTTTTATAAAAACTACATACTCCCGACGTTTCGGTTACTTTACAGCAACCGTGATCATGGCCAGACGACATGTGGATCCAAATCTCGTCTCGTCTTGTCTCGGGAGTATGTAGTTTTTAACAAAAATTAAGCACGCGCAGTTTATTCGAAAAATATTAGTTTCATTTAAATAAGCTAAAGGTCTATCGTATTGGGGAAACTCTAACAAGATCTAACATTACCTCACAAATACTAAACACAAAAATCACTCCAGACTGCATATCATCTCACAGCATACACACAACTCTAAAACACAATAGAACTATAGAACTCACCATCGTCCTGATTGAACTCAGCTCGCTGAGTCTCGAGCATAAACTCATTGAAGTCTATAAGACCATCATGGTTTTTATCGTTTTCTTTGAACACGTGCTCCCTCATGCGTTCCATTTCCTCGGCTCGTTCGTGGAGGTCTTTATTCGGACCCCCTGGACCGTACATTTTATCCAGCTCCTTTATAAACAGAGCCTTAACTTCGTCCGCGTCCCAAAAACCATTACCGTCCACATCTGTTGTATCCATAATAATTTTTTAATGAAATAAACAGAAGAATAAAATATACAAGTGTAAAAAAACTATTTGATATCTATAAATATTTTATTTAACAAAATACATTATGGATATGTTAAAAAAAATTGATTTCTATTTGATGTATGCGAAAAAATAAATTATTGTTTATAGCCGTATGAAGTATTGCGAAAATCAATAATAATAAAACTAAACATATTTAGGATATGTATCGGTTTGTAAGCATTTTTGATACTAAATTCAATACTTTTACAAGTACATTATTTATTTCAGAAAAAACGAGAACACAATGCTTTTAACCTGGGAACTATTATGTTTAAATGGCAGATGTAGAAAATAACACACGGCAATTAAAAAAAAAACAAGTTGCATTACTTTTATTTATTTTAAAATTTTTCATATAATATTTTTATGGACACGGTTCTTTTTGTTTTTTTTTTGTTGTAGGAATTTTTAAATTATTGAATTCAAAATAAACTACTATTCTTCATATAATAAATTCAATTTTCGTATCACCATGTACCGTAAGAAATAATATAATAATTAATTGTAAAAAAAAGTGGATTGTCTAAACTACGAATAATTTTAATTGCATAGCTATATAAAAAAAATCTAATGCTTTTTTTTTTATTACGACTATTATTCTTAGAAGGGTGTAAATAAGTAACCTTTTTAAAAAGCAAAGTATTCGATTGATCTATACCGAATTTTCTGAGAATACGCACAGATGTAGTTCGCAAACGTTTAAAAGGATTTCGAATGTATAAAAATGAAATACCGGGTTTTGTACTGAAATTTAACGAGTCCTATTATTATTTAACGAGTCCTATAATGGATAGAGATGCATTGAAAACATTATGTGCAGAATATATATACTATACAATAAAAATCATACATAAAAAAAATAAACAAATATATCCAGATGATTCTCTACGACACTACGCTACCCACATGACATCCCTTACCATGCATCACGAAAAAGACCTTCGGATCAAAATCCTTATCTGTATTCACATCCCGCCATAGATTGAGCAATTGCTCTCTGGTCCCCGGATGTTTGAGCTGTCACAGAAGAATTATTAAACACATGTTGCTCGTTAACTCACCATGGGTCATGAAGAATGTTTTCGGGTCAAATTGTTGGTCCATGTGGTCCTGTTTCTCCCACACCTCCTCTAACTGTTGTTTAGAACCCGGATGATGTAGCTGTGTGTAAATACGTAGTTTTTTCTCGCTCATTACATATGTATGTATATTGAACTGATATATAACACTCATGTTACTCCTTCGTTTATTTATAGATAAAATCATTAGCAGCTGTATTATTACTCAAAAGGTATGACCCATTTATATAGATTTATTGAAACGTTAATCAGTTTCTGAGTAATTTGACATAAATGAAAATAAAATAGGCTTATTCATAATCTGAGAAATAACTGTTTAACCTAAAGTCATTTATCAAACATTGAAATAAAAATATCTCAAGAAATGTACATCAGGTTCTTCCCTTTTTATTAATATCATATTTCCAAGTATGTTTGTTTGACCCAGAAGTCATATCTTTATAGTACAGAGGCCATTCTTATATAAATATGTTTGTAATATATTTTATCCACCTACCTTACGTACTAATGTATTTAGAATATTCCCTTTGTATTATAAAATGTATATCTTATACTTTGTAGTAAAGTAATTTAGTCCATTTATTTGCTTAGTGACATTTGTTTTTTTTTTTTATAGAAGACACTATATAGACAATTGTTCTAAAAGTCGAAAAAAGACGGAAAAATTGCTACTGACTGTTTTAAGTATAGTTGTTTATGAAAAATATAAAGGGTTTTAAGAAACTGGTCGGTAGATGATGTGTATAGACAAGTACGAGACTTCAACTATCAAATTCCGTCAATCAAACATGAACTGAATAGGAATTACTTAGGCCTCATTCATATAAATAAATTCATGTAAATGTATGAAGTATGTATCATAAATATTTATATAAACTAATGAAACTACGAGAAATTATATATGTATAATTTTCACTGATACTATATCTTACACCACAATCTGACGTAAAATCTTAACTAAATATTTCCAAACTTTAGGAGTTTTGGTTGAGTAACAAACCAACAGACAATCTTCAATGAGACAAAGTCTCTACTGCTATGAAGTCCACTCTCTATTCTATTTAAATACATTCAACATATTCTATTCTAATCCATATTTAATGAGCGTGAAGCTGGATGTACATTACGATATACTTTTCTATTTTTATCATAATAAGACTTTGAACAGAATCTACACTTACGACTTTTAGTAAAACGTTCAAATACAGATTGTTTAAGGGCATACCGGTTTGTGATGTTTCTTAGCTTCCTCCTCCTGCTTCAATTTGTCCATGTATTCCTTCTTGTGAGTCTCGTCGAGGGCTTCAATCTTCTGATGCTTCTCGTATTCCTTCTGCATTTCATATTCCTGAAATTTCACGTAGTATTGTATGAGTTTTATTGTTACATGTACTGTAGCTGGCTCTGGCTATTTATGTTATATAGTGCTGGTAATTATTACCTTAAACTGTTCCCGCCTCTTCTTATCAGCAGCTTCAAGGTCAGCCGTCGTCTTGTATATTAATTTCTTGAGATCTTCTATTTCGAAGGTGTGTGGATTCGAATGGTCCAAGTGGTCGCTGGACGGCACTTTGCCTTCAGCTTCCAGATTGTTCGACAACTCATATTGCTGTTAGAAGTTTGATATTCTTCAGTTTTATTATAATATTATTTTAATTATAACTTTTATTTTGGATTTGTGACGCTTTATTTTATTAGTATATTCGATTAGAATTAATTGTATTTTAATGTAAATTGCAATTCAACATTTATTGGACTCTTAGAATTTTTCCTGCTCCACTTCATAAATAAAGAAAACGTTATTTGGCCAAGTTAAAAAATAAAACTAAAAAGACTTTCATTTCCTGTTTTTTTTGTAAACACGATTGCTATTAACACACCAAAATACCGAGATTATGTTGTTATAATAAAAGAAAGGAATAGTATCCCAAAAAGGCATTTAAATTTAGATGAGTACGCGCAAAAATCTTAGAACGCTTTACAAAGAATGTCCTTTTTGTATATAGGATTTAAAATTTAGCATCACATGCAATTTTATTATTGATTACATGTATTAGAGAATTGTTCTTCAAGAGAGCTCGATTACGAATATAAATTCATCCGCAATTTCGAACTCGTGTATAAGATACATGGTTACATAAAAATGATTGCACAGGATGCTGTGAGGTCACGAGTCGTTTGTATTCAGGATAGTGCCAGAAATAACTAAGACCTCGACACAACCGAGTCACAGCGGGAAAATTAAATAGACTTCGATAATAATAGAAACAAAAATAGAAAAAATTTAAATGATTATCAAATTTGAAAAAAATAAAACGAATTTTCAAACTGGTCGACACCACATCCATGTGTCCGAAGCATAAAGAAATTTACCTTTATTTCTTTACGTTTTTGCTTCATTCCTAAGAATGATTAACGTCCTATTAGACTAGTGAGTGTATAAGGAAGTCTTGAAAAAAGTTTTTTTTAAGCACATTGTTTCACACATCTTTCGTTCTGTTCACCACAACTCGTCTACAGACTTAGTGTTATATAATTTTTATATAAGTTTCATACCTTGGTTGCAAGATGCCGCAGACGTTCCAACTCTTGTCTCTTAATCTCATCAAGCCTCGTCCTCACATTGTGATTGACAAAGTCTAGTTGTTCAGCAATTTTACCAGTCTGCGGATACGAATTCGAATTTCAAAAAAACTAAATAAATATTATGTAATATGTACATTTCAAATCAATGTACGTAAATATTAACCACAAAAACAGTCAAAGGAAATCCTCAATTTGCTTTAATGTAAAACGTTACATTTTTCTCAATCACAACAGAAATAAGACTTGTAAATTGCTTTGCTATTAATAGAACAACAAGAAACCTTTATTCAAAGACTTGTTCATTGTTATGATACTAAAGTGAGTTATGTTGCGCAAATTGTATTATCGCCGCCCCAAACTCTTTCAATCTCGATTGAGTATTTACTACACTTTTTTATTACTCTTGAATTAAAAATCTCGTATTGATTACCTAAAGATTGCTGGCAAATATCAAATATTAAACATTTTATTTTAAGCAAATACAAAAATATTTCATGTAAACTTACACGAACGTCATCCTCGTCAGCTTTATCCAATCGTTCTCTAAACTCCGGATCGCTTTCCAAAGCCTGTACAACCTCCTTCAAATATCTATGATACTCCGTGTACTCGGCCTGGAAGGAAATAATCAATGAAAAATAGTCATTAAAACTGTTTAATTATTATTGATGCTCTTACTATTCTTAAGTTGACCGATACAAACAATGATTTTAGGTGTGACTTATGGCAATCAGCAAAAATTGTAATCACAATTTTATTTATATAACTAAACTAAACAACAAGGTTGAATACAATATGAAAATCACAAACATTGCTGATAAGATTTAGTGGATTCGGTAATTTACAGTATAAACAATTAAAATTATTCGCAGAGACCTTATAAAATTGCATTAAAATATTATAAATGTTAAATTTTTAAAGAATATGAAAGTATTTATTTAAGGTAACTAAATGTAACATCAATTACAAGTGCAGTTATGCTAAATAACTTTTAAATATTTCTTCAAAATATTTAAATTTACTTTCAATAATATTTATTTTTAAAAAATTGCAATAAAACACTCTTAGGGACTTGATTTATATCACAATACAATCGATATGTAATCAGTATCGAATGTAATCAGTTTCTATAAGATAATGTCACATTTAAAGATTTATTGAAATTAACTACTAAATAATCTTTTTTAAAATGTATTTTATAACTGTTTTGATTTTTTTTTTGGAAGTTTTCATAATAAAAAATAAGCTTACATCGACACATTAACATAAATTAAATGACAATTTCCACAAATCGAAACTTTACTTGACTTGCCTAAAAAGCAGAACTAATAGTAATAGATAATGATCAACATTAAAACCATGAATAGTTGAAATTAAAAAAAATTGGCATTGATTTCATGAATATACATACAAAAATTATTGATTGTTTCATAGCAGTGAGTTATAATTGAAGTCATATTAACATGCACAGTTCATTAAAACAATAAATTGCATGTGCATACTTAATTGAAACACAAGCCAACTGCAAAGCAATTGTATTATATAATTGTTTTATATTCTATTCACATGTGAACCACTGCAATCAAGGAATGAATATATCATATATAAATATAATAATTACTATGTATACATTTGTTACAGATTTATTCATACATCACTTGTAAGTGCTTTAGAGCCAGGATGAATTCTTAGCTCAAGGTTGTCTTTAAAATTAAATGCAGAAAACAATAAACAGGTTATACAAAAGTGAATGCTATTTAAAATGATTAAAACTAAATAAAATTTTACTCCAATAAAATTTTTGTTTATTGATATTCAACTACCATAAAAATTCAAAATGTCACCTCTTAGTGAAAACACTAATAATACTAATGTACAAATATCTATGCATAAGAATGTTGCTAATTTCTTATCGCTAATCACTTTAAAATGTACAATCTTTGCTCAAAGTATACAAAATAATACATTTATATACATAACTTCAATAAGATTCAATATACACTTGAATTCGCAAAGCATATTTACATATAATATATATTTGTGTAGATTACGGAATCCAAAAAAACTTTCATATGCTTTAACCAACATATAAAATGCAAATAATTACACTGTCGTAATTGCTTTGTTATTGTAGATAATGTTTCATAAAAAAAAATTGATAAGTTCTGTTCGTGATTCTATATATATATGTTACACAAACCACAAAGAAAATTGACAAATTAGATAGTTTTAAAAGATATATATACTATGAAAACTTAAGTAAAGTACTTACACAAAACAGAATGTATGTATCATATGTAAATACTTCATATTACAGCAATAAACAAAAAAAAACAATTAAACACAATGCTTTAAGCAGAAATCCTGATCATAAGGACAGAATTAGAAACAAAACAATAGAGTACAAATGTTATTTACAAGCTTTTTCACTGTTAAAATTAAATAACACAATAAAAAATACTAGTCATTTATACACAAAAAATAGAAAATGCTGTTGTTGCCAAAAGTTAACACCATAACATGAATTAACTACATAGAGTAGGTAGGTAGGTAGTAGGTATAAACTAAAAATAAAATAGTTTTATTTTAACTAATAGTGAAGGTAAAATACTTACAAGATCATCCACAACATCACTGTCTTGTTCCTTAGCCTTTTCAGGGGAAACAGGTGGTGCATATGAACAATGTAAAATTGCAGCCAAAAGGATAATGTAACCAAACAGCCTCATTGTTATCCTTGAAATATGTTAAGAATTGTTAAAAATGTGCTATAACAAATGTTTTTAATTTATATAAGACAATGTTAACAATTTGTTGCTTATTTTTCTTTGAAATTCATTGTCAATTTGTATTTCTACTTTATATAGAAATATAAATTTCAGTATGATATATGAAAATACCTGATGCTCTTTAAAGAAGTACCTTCGTAGTTTAGTTAGATATCTAACAAATATTATAATTTATAAATGAGAAAATGATAATAAATATTCTTAAGAATAGAGGGCTAAGGAAGAACACATCTCATTTCTATTCGTTTTTATTGTTTGCATGTTTATGATAGTTGTTTTCATCGCGTCCGAATAATGAAGAATTGAAAACGGCTTATAAGAAAATTCGGAATGAATATATTGAAAAATAATAACTTACCAATTTTAGAATGTTATGGTGAGTGGTCGTGAAAGTTATTATTAATGAAATTAATTTAAGTTTTCAGAATGAGCTCTGGTAATCGACATGACGTGTCTTGTAATTCCTATATCGATAATAATATGTCGTGTCCCAACTAGAAAGCTTCAATGGCAATGATCAATACGATAATGCAGTTTATACATAGTCTATTTTTTATCTATACCATTCTTTTGCGGAATATAAAAATAATTTTTGTTTTATTTAAAACGTAGCGCTTTGTATACACATTATCAGGAATAATATTTTATGAACTTTAATTTATTCTTTACATTATAATAAATAAGTTGACGATAAGTCAAAGTAGTCGCATTTAATTTGGTCTTATTAAAAAATAATTTAAATTCATTCCGATGAAAATAATAAAAACTACTAATAGTCTAGTAGCTGTTATAGTTTATGGACATTTTATAGACATTATATATGGGAAATATTTTTTTTATGCGTATTTATTCACCATGGTGCCAATGCCTAGAATGTACACAATTATTTTGTTTGTTTGTGTTTAAGCTTTCATCGATAATCGATCGCCGACGACGTTAGATGTCTAGTGTCTACCAAGTACAACTACGTTTCGGTAGTTGACACCCGTAGTCTGAACTTATGCGTTTAAAGTATTGATTTACCTGGCTGGTTCCCCAAATCTTTGTAAAGACACATAGGTAATTAAGAAAATTATTTGTTTAAATATATTTAGATGTTAGAGCAGATATAAATAAAGATGAACAGAGATAAGAGAGAACCAGAATATCCTGCGGAGCTCGAGTCTCAGTTTATTCTTCGATTGCCGGAAGATCCAGCAAAAGTATTGCGAGAGCTACTTAAAACTGGAGATAACATAAAAAGTCGTCTAACAATTCAAATAGATAACGATATGAGAAATGGTGAGGTTCGTTTTGACCATTGGTTGATGCATGCGAAAATTGTAGACTTACCAACTATCATCGAGTCGTTGAAGACAATTGACAACAAAAGTTTCTATAAAACAGCCGATATATGTCAGATGATGATATGTAAAGAGGAAGCTGATCAAGCGCCTTCAGAAGAGGAATCACCTTCTAAAAATAAAAAAAAAGATCCCTATAAAGTTGATAAGAAATTTCTTTGGCCGCATGGTGTGACACCGCCGACCAAAAATGTAAGAAAGCGTCGCTTTCGCAAAACTTTAAAGAAAAAATATGTAGAAGCACCTGAAATTGAGAAAGAAGTAAAAAGATTGTTAAGAGCTGATAATGAAGCTGTTAGTGTCACATGGGAAGTTGTGAAAGAAGAGGATGATCAACTTAAGCCAGAGCCTGTTACCCCAACACCAACACCAAAATCAGAGAAAAAGACCAAAGCAGCTGAGAGAGCAGCAAAGAAAGGTGCAGCTGCTGCTGCAGCCAAAGCTGCAACAGCAGCGGCAGCCGCTGCCGCTGCTGCTGCCTCTGCTGCAGCTGCAGCTGCCAGTGCCAATAACTCTGAGTCTTCTAATGTTGTTGATATATTTGGCAGCGCCGTAAGTGACAGTGATGCAGAAGATGACAACATTAATGTAGAGTTGGATGATAGTCACTTCTCAACATACGATAGCCGTCTATCAGACAACAGTTCAGTTTTAGGCTTGGGAGATATGCAAACAAGGAAAGAAAGCTATCCAATAGAATTTGATTCACAAATGTTTCAAAGTGGTCAAAGCAATAAAAGATCTAATAGAAGCCGAGCCACAACTCCAGCAACTTCGACAGTTACCAAGAGTGGAGGGTTGTCATCTGAAGAAGATGGAGAATATTCACGAGATATGTCTAAGGATAATATGTCAGTGAGAATTGAGGAACTCCGAACTGAATTAGAAGAATTGAAACAGCGTAAACAAAGAATGCAGTTTGAAATTGCTGGAATGGAAAATCTGGCTTTACGACAAAGATTTCAAGAGATACTACATACATTAAACCAGGATGTTATGTATAAGGAAATGGAATATCAAGGCCTTATCACATTACAAAATTCTGAAGATATATGAGGAACATATTACATGTAAAGAGCTAAGAGCTTTTTACATGTATGAATAGTTGTCATATGGAAAAAGGTTCATGTTTTTTTTTTATATTATTGCATAATAATATTTTTTATTGCAAGCATAAGTATAACCATAAGTAAAATATTATTCTTATAGGTCCAATTATAGAAAAACATATGGTCTTCATGTTGTAAAATAGGCATTTTTAAACTATGATTAACTACTTATGGAATATCACATAAACATCTCATTGAGCAACTCTTGTATTTTCTTATATTGTAAAAATATTTTTATTAATTAGGTGTTTAATATAATTATTATCAATTAGTTATGTTTGTTGAAATTTATTACTTTTCTTCTTTAAGTAGGTCTTTTAGATCCCTTAAAAATTATACAACTGAAGGGTAGATGTAAGAGTTACTTCACTGTATTAAACAGTATGCATATTAAAATACTGTATTAGCCAATAAGAATCAAATAAATTTAAGTCATTTTTATTGTTATCTTAGATATGTATCTCTTGACAAGATTAATATCTTATTTACTATTTTATTTTTACCACTCTTTTTTAAACTATTTACAATTTTTATTAACCTTAGTAACTTAAAATAGTATTATTGCAGTAATAAGAAAAATATTTTTTTATTTCTACACTTTTAGGAAAACTTTTATTATACTATATTATTAAGCACTATTTAAAAATATAGATTGCTGTTTATTAATGTAGCAAACAAGTGTTTTAAAAATAAACATTATTATGCTAATAGAGAACTTGTTTTTATTTTAATCACACTTCCAGAATTGTATTTCACTATAAACATTTTTTATTATAATTAAGGATGCCAGCTTCGAAATTATTTTGAAAACAATGCTCTATATTCTATTACTGTAAGTAGTGTTACTGTAATAAGTACTATTACCATGAATGACTTGGGTGATTGTTTATTTCTTTCCTCATTTTTATATTTATTGAAAACTTATTGAGATTCAAAAAGAAAAAAAAAACATGAATGTTGTAGTTACTTTAATTTTCAACAATTACTTTTATTTACAATTCATGAATTAGAGTTTAATAAAAATTGTTGCTTTAGGGATTGGAAGTCATAAAATAAAAACACTTTCATAATATATAAAAAATGATAGTGTACTAATGTAAAAATATATTGTAAATAAAAATAAACTGTTATTATGAGTGATTTTACACGAATTTTTTAAACGAGAGAGTGAAAAAAAATTACAAGAGTCAGAGTTGACATTACCCATTTTTAAACGTGTCTATGGTCTACCGTTTTAGCTCTATGCTCAGCTCTATGTCTCTCTAGTCTCGTCTACTGTTTTGCACTTAACAAGTTTTTTATATACAAATGTGGCGGTGTTTCGACTTTCGGAAAATATTATGTTAGGTAGTGATATTTTTATATAAAAATATTTAACTACAATATTGACGGTTATCATATATTCAACTACAAATATATTTAGAAAAAAATTGTCATTGAAACAGCAAATTATAATAAACTAAATAATTACTTGTTATATCCAGCACTTATTAAAAAAAATGGATTTTAAGATGCATGAATACACACATGCTGTCGTTGGTAAAGTAATTCCAGCACTTAAGCTGACTGATAGAGCTGACTTGAACGACGCCCGTCGTCAATATGATTATTATTTAAGATTATTAAAAGAACTAAATTTGGAAATTATTGAAGTCGAAACAGATGCCTTTTTTCCGGAAAATATTATCTTTGAGGATATAGCTATAGTTTGCCATGGCATAATGCTTTTGCCAAGACCTGTGTCCAGCACTGAAGAAATAATAGTAAGTCGAATATTTTTATTATAGTATGTTTCTGGAAGCTGGATTTTATAACAGATTTATCGTAAAACACTTTTCAGGTTTCATTTCAGGTTTATATAAAAAAGTTGAAGTAATATTATAGAAATAATATATTTACAGTCCTTTGCCAGACTATTAAGTTTTCATAGTTCCTACTACATTTTTCTTATATACCATAACAAAATAGTTTGGTTGCTTAAAATTTTATATCCGTGTTATAGCATTTTTCATTAAACTATTCATATTATTTAATTGTTTGCACTACCAAATTGGCATTAATTCAACATTTTTCTATTTTATAGAAGTAAATACAGTAACTTAACAAATTATATACTAAAACCTTCATTGAGAATCATTCTATTGAGTGGTGATAACTGTTTGATAATCGGTGCAGTAGTTTTTTAGTTTATCACAAACAGACAGACAGTCAGATACAGCGAGGGACTTTGTGGTATAACATGTATTGATATAAAAATCAAGCATATTCAGTTTTGCTTCAAAAGTAAATTAATAAAATAGTGTATTTAACTAAAAACAATTGTTTAACTTATACTATCATTTTCCATACTTAGACATTTTGTATATAAGAATATGTTTGGTATTCTCAGCAATTATGCATAGTTTATAATTATTAATATAAATATATAAAATATATATTTAAGCATTATCCAAAGTTGAAAAAATATAAATAACTAGGTTAAATAATTTATTTAATATTACTTGTATTGTGCAGCTTTAAAATGTCATACTAACAATTGTGTAGTGCTGTTCCATATTTCAACTTAATATAATTATCTTTTAATTGCACTTTAACCTGTGAACTCAATTGGACTCATTGTCATATTACTTGTTCTAGAAGTAATGACCATAGAAATAAAATTAATTAATTTATAACATCTATAACATAATTATATCATGCCTTTAATTTCATTGTATATATGTAATCACATAAATACGTAACTGTTACAATTATGTGGATGGAAGTAAGTTTTAAACTCAAATTCAAAGATACCTATAGTAAAGAACTAACTTTACCTTCTTTCTTGCTTTCAAATATTTATTGATATTTATTTTTATATAATTTTAATAAGATTTTACCAAATAATAACTATATATATATAGATATAGTTATTATTTGGTATAATAAAACATACAATGTTCCCCTTACATTATAATTTAAAAGTACTAGAAATAATTTTATTAAGAAAATCTAGTATGAAAAATACATTAATGTAATTCCCAGAAGCAACTATACTGGAACACAGGATCTACTGTATTGATGAATTTTTCAGTTTTCATAATATATTTAAATTATAATTTAAACCTTAAATAATGTTAAGGACTATGAAATAATTTTGAAAAAATTATGTAATTTACAGATGACTGCACTCAAAGAGGTCATGCAAAATGAACTTGGACATACTGTTATTGAAGTCAGTGATCCAGAAGCCAAGCTTGCGGGTTCTGATGTCTTATTCACAGGTAAATATACAAATTGTAAATAAACATATATTGAGTGTATGACATACATTTATTTTTAGTTTTATTTAAATATATCTTTTTTCTTATTAATTTAGGACACTTTTAATATTAACATCTTACTGAAACATTTAATGGTCACAAAATAGATGAAGTTGGAGATGTACAACATAATTGATTTACAAAAATAAATATATTGTATATAACTAATTTCATTCTTTCTTTATGCAGGTCGTGAGTTTTTTGTAGGCATTACTGAGACCAGCAATGAGGCTGGAGCCAGCGCCTTAGCTGAGGCATTCCCAGAGTTTCCTTGCACACCTATAAAGGTAACAACTTGGTATTGTAATTTTTTTTAATACAAGTTTTTTTTAACTTGATAACTTAAATTGCCTAAAAACATGGGTTAAGTAATCCCAGGTAATAGATTTTTATGTAAGCAAAACATTAATGAGGCACATGTATTAAATATCCAAAAAACTAAATATGAATATGAATAGAACAAAATTATATACAAATCTAAAATTGTAGCTAAAGATTTAATGAATCTATTATCCAGGTATCTCAAGGAGTACGTCATTTGAAGAAGTATTTCAGCATGGCAGGGCCAGATATTCTGTGTGTGGCGTCGAGCAAGGAGGCCAAAGAAATGCTGAAGAGGATAGAAAGAGAGGCCACATTTACCTATCAGACCCTCACTGTCCCTGAAGTAGGGGCTGCCAATTGTTTGTATGTGAATGGTACTCTCATACACCGTGCTATAGAGGAAATACCAGAATCTTTTAAGGTAAATTTAATTATTCTTGAATAACTAATATTTAGAAAAAATTATTGTGATAATATTTGTTATTAAATTTGTCAAAATAAATCTTGGTGAATCAATTGTAACAAATCTAAATACTAATCAACAAAAATAATGTAATGGAAGATCTTCTGAGGAGGATCAAAATATTACAAGCGAATTTTAAGTATTATTTGACAAACAATGCTTTGCGACATTATCAGCCACCATTTTCTCAAATCTATTGTAAAATACTTTTTAAAATAGCTGATTAAATCATATGTGTGATCATTATTATAAACATTTAAGCTCACAAAAAGGATTCTTCTTTACAATGAAGGAATATGGCTCACACTACAAAATCTGTTATGTCATGATATATTTTTTTTATGTTAAAGGTGGCAACTGGGTAGACGGCCTACCTGATGGAGGTAGTACCGTCACCCATGGACATCCGCAACATAGTTTTGCGGATGTGTTGCCACCCATGATCGGGGAAGAGGGGTAAGAAGAAAAGGAAGGGGGGGAAAAGGAAAGGGTGGGAAAAAAGGAAAGGGCAACCGGCTCTTTCGGTCCTCGGACGAAAGGCAGCCATTTAAAGACTATTTCACGCCAATCTTTTGTAAGAGGGTGGTACTTCCTCGGTCGAGCCAGCCTAATTTCGATCTGCAGTGACTCGACCACCGTTAGGCTCTACCACCTACATGATGCCAGTCGAGTTGGACTAAAAATATGTCACCATATATAAAAAAAGGTCTTAAAACTAGAGTAGCACATCTGTGTGATAACTAAGACCTATTGTAATTATTAAACCGATCTGATGGTTTCTTAAAATGTCGCCTTAGAATCACACCAGCTCAGTAAAAGCCTATTCACTCAATTTATTCTAATAAAAACAATTTATTCTAATCCTTCATTATTCTGTTCCTTATCTCCAATTTATTCTATTCTAATCTATTAAAACCTTCAGCAGTGCTCTTGAAAAGGAGAGAGTGAATGCTTCTGAGTGGAAAGTGCCTTGTCGTTTGGACAAGTCTTGCGTGAGAGATCAACTACAAATAGAAAAAAATAGGAAGTGGAGGAATTGTATCGTGCAATTCCTACATACAATTTTACATCTGCGGTCAAGGCTGACTAGATAGTTTTAACAATTTCCTGGTCAACCGTTAGGTGACATTCGGTAGCACTTGTACAAACCTGATAGCATACACCGATACATATGTTGGAATAACTTTACATAGGGAATTAGTAGACGAAGGCACGATTTGCTGCCCAACCAGCATACCTATTTATTGTTATTCTGACCAATGTTTGATGATCTGATATGGGACATCTTCAAAAACTCAAGCTTATTATAACGGTAAGCTAGACTTGCTTTTAAAGAAATGGGTTTCATATTATAGTTTCCACTACACTTCGTACCAAAAATAATGTAAAAAAAAACATTATAAAAGTCTTATAACTTAAATATTTGTTTTTTTTTTTTAATTTATAAATATTTTTATGTTTGATTAAATTTTTTAAACTTACTATCTTACTATTTCAGGTATTCTGCGAAAGAATTGATTTTGCTCGTCGGTCGATATGCTTCTCATCACTTGCTAAAGTTTCTAGCGGACTCACGGCCTGCTGCCTTCTGGTGAGGAAACCTTAAACAACTCGACAAATTCTATGCTAAAACCTGATGTTTTATTATCAAGCATCGCTATAACAATTCTTTCTTACAAAATTTGTACCTTTTGTCGTGATAACTTAATTTTAAACTAAGAGGTTGTTTTCAAATATAAAATTATTTATGTTTCATTACTGTAGAAAAGACCTATTTAATTGTACAAAGGTCGAAAATGATGAGATGCGATTATTAAATACGAGCGTAGGCAAGTCTTATTTTGCTTGCCATTACAAGTTAAGATGCAAACTGCATAATCTAAACAATTTTATCTTCACTAATATTTGTCCATTTTTTTATATGTAATTTTTGGTCATTGGATTAGATATCGTCCGTTTGTTTTCCTACCTAAGTACCTACCTTTTTTGTTTTCCTACCCTTTACCCAATGTATGACCAAATATTTATTTTTGTTTTCCTTTGACCAGAATAAGTTAATATTAATGTGATGACCTTTTTACCTCACCCATTTATGTAGAAATACGGCTGATTCAAAATGTTCTGATGCACAATTATACCTCACCCTCATCTAAACAAAGACTCTAAATGTGTATCTAACCTTAGTACTAGTATATTGAATTCATTCCTTAACTTGAAGACTGAAATAGTAATGATAATGATAAATACACAAGAACCTTTAAAAAAATTGCCTGGTTCTTGACAGACAAGCTGACGTGCTTCAGCATAAAGTAGAATGTTCTCGATTTTTACCGCAATTTTCACTGGTCGATATTAATTCCAACTATTAACCGACTTTTTTGTTCCTATATTCCACATTCCCTTAGATTTTAGTTTTTGTTGATTATAATGACGTACAAATGTTTAACCTTAGTACCTGGTGCCGTACTTTGTTCATTTATATTGTAGAATAAAATGTAGCACAAAAATTGTCATATCTCATTTAATATTTAAATCAAATTAAAATATTGAACATTACGATACTTATTTAGTAATTTTAAGTATAATAATTATTAATTTATTTGAATACCTGTTAAAAAATCACTTGGAACGATGCTGAAGATTTATTGTTAAATGTTTTAATTATGAATGTTAAATTGTGTTTCTAAGTTGTTTATTATTTCTTTTTATTTTAACTTATTATTTCAAAAAATCTATTTAATTTTTACCAACAATAATTATTAAAATATTTAAAATGATACATTTCCTTATATCATTATAATGTTCGCTCTCTATAAACTTACATAGAATACATATAGTATTATTTAAATATACACAATGGTTTGCCCAATAAATACTATTTATCTTTTAAAAATCAAATTAATCAACACTAGCTGGTATTCTCATGTTAATAATGACCATATTTACATGTATTTAAAATGTATGTCCCTATATAATATTTAATCTTCAATAGTCATTTGAACAATATATAACATAGTTGTCGCCGATATATATAACATAGTTTTCTGAATCTCGAAATTTTGTTCGTGCTCTCGCTACGTTTGCGAGAAGTGTTATTGGAAAGCAATGTGAGATTATTCATTGCTTCTAATTATGAAATGAAGCAATGTATAGCACAAGTGCGATAACACATCGCTTCCCAACGCCCCTGTCGAGAGCACAGTCTAGTTATTAGTATTAATAACGTAGTTAAACTACTGCATAATATAATCAGTATTCGATATTGTAAACGGATTTCGCACACTTCGCTTAGCGCTTACACATATTAATAAAGCACAAATATATTATAACAATGATAGTTTTGGATTTTAGATAAGTTTAAAAAATATATCTTTTCTTTGTGATCATTAATAATAACATTTTAGTTGACGTTCGAGAACCACAGTATTTCTTTTTGTTTTACATTATAATAGACAGTTAAGCTATCATCAATTGAATGTGTTTCTAGACTTCAATAAATAATGTTATGAGTGTATTATGAGTTTTATTAAAACGTATTTTTTTACTACATCCACTATTTTTTACACCCATCAGCGTGGTAGGGGATTGAAAGGCGCTTTGCAAAGTAATAAATGGCTCGCATCAGCTAATGGTGTAGCATTTTTATAGTATTTACTCACTCATTCGAGCAAGTGCACCACGACGTGTTTTTAATCATTGATATAAATAAATACTGTGCTCGGTTTTATCATTCCTCTAACATCTGGATTCTTGAACTGATCATATTTTCTGTAAACGTTGATTCAAATTAAGTTACATAGTTGGAAAATCCTTTAATATATTTTAATATAAAACATATTGTAAATCTCATTTTCCAATTATTAAGTTGAGATCAGATAATTTTAATGTAGTATATTGTATAATTTTCTGATTATTTTACGTTAAATTCCTTCAGTCCGAAAATATTAATTAAATTGTATCGTACCCATATAAACGCTACACCGTAACATTCCAAACAATACAACTATTCCTTAAAATTATAGTTGAACTAATATCTTACATGACAGCTGCCACATTACTCCCACACCGATATTAATGAAAATACTACAATCTCAAGTATAAAATTTAGAATGCCGTTATGATGACATAATACGTGATTAAAACAATATATGCGCTGACAAAATTTGTGGCCAAAAATACAATTAGAAATGGAAGTTATTTGAACGGATTGTTTTAAAATGACTGAAACATTAATACTAGTGATATTTTAAAAAGTCTGAAAAGAAAAATTTTAATCTCGAATTTCTATATGTAAAGCGCGATTAATAACAACATGATTTTAATATAAGATGTCGTAAATACGAGTAAAGATTCAAAGAGTGTAACTATACTTTTGAACTCAAAGTAATGGATATTTCATTCAAGAATAAAAAGAAATATATTTTTCACAAAAAGTGTTATTGTATAACTTCTTGTCAGGGAATTTTGTCGCTCCTCTTGTGTAGTTCCGCCATAATTTCACAACAAGCTATAACCAAAGAATGATTAAAATCAATTTGTGTCATGGATAATATTATTATAAATATTTGTTAAAGTATTTCATGAATAATAAAATAGACAAACAAAATAAAATGTAAAACAAACTGGTTAATCCATTCTAAAAATATGAGAGCTGGCGAAGTATTATTTTAAAAATAAGCCCTTTGCTTAATTTTGTCCATTTTTATTAGATTATTCAAATGAAGGGAAGAAGGGGTAGGTAAGGTTTAGTTTTTTGAGAAAAATAAATATTTTGTTTACATAAATATTAATATAAATGATAATTATGCGGGGCTCGAGTGTTGCTTATCCATTTGTACTGTAAAGTTGTAGAGCTGAAAGGCGTACTGTTACTAAATAAACACGCTTATTTTATGCTAATGTAGGAATTTAATAATGCTTATTTAGATTTATGATTTTAAGTTGTTTTTCAATGAGATGAGATTGGTTTTTTTCTATTTTAAATTCTTAATTGTAAGTTGTATACGTATATAAATTATTTAAATACTTGAGACGATAAGATACCAATAGTAGTAATAACCTCAATGAAGAAATGATGAAACATTTGAAATTATTCTTTTTTGGCGACGATGTTTAAATACCGTTGTATTTTGTTTAGCAACAAAAGTTTACAAACACAAATTCCTTGTGTACGGATACACGCTTTTATAAACATGTCAATCATGGAATATTATTCGAAATGTATTTGAAGGATTTTAACCTGTGACGATAATATAATAAGGAAAGTGAGCAAAATTTAAGTCCGATTTTAATGACAGTATTGAAGTTTAGCTTTTCCAAACTCTATCTTCCTATATTAATATGGGACCAATATGAATGTTAATTTGATTAAACGACAAATGTGTTAATGAAATAATTTATACGATAAATATATCCATATACCCATGATATCCCCATGAATTGTAAATTGAAAGTGAATGTAATTATAAATATGGTAATTTAATTTTGGGTATCCCTTAAAAAAAATTGAATTGACAGGACGTGTTCTTTACAACACTAATGCAGAGAACTACCAATTCTGGTGTAAGAAAATCCAGATCTTCAAATGTTATAAATTCTCTCTTTGGTGATAAGTTTAAATATTATGTTTATTGACCAGCGGTCGATATAATTAAAAAGTTTCTATTAAATATTAATTATTAGGCATTTTAACTAAAAATAATAATTTAAGTGTTTTTGACTACCCATTGTTAGTAAAAATATCAAATAGTATTACGTGACAAATGTAACAGTTTAACATGTGCAATGCAATTGCACAAATAAAAAAATGTTTTAATGTTTCAGAAACGGTCCCTAACTTCAGTTACTTAAGTTAATAAAGGATAATAAGTTATCGCAAACAATTAATGTAGCTTGGAAATTCGCTGATATGACTTCAGTGATCCATTATAAGTTTTAGAACCTACATTGTTAGTGGGAAATGTAAAAGGCTTGTGTAACTGTTAGCTTTAAAATTTTGAAACTTGTTACAACTTCAATGATAGCTAGACTTTTCGTTAAATTAAAGGCTTACAGAAACTATTATTATAATATATTAATAAGATTAAACAAGATATAATATTTCGTTTCTTGGTATTCAAAATCTTTTTCGTAAGTATTACTTGAAATATTCATTTGTTATGTATTATATTTATATTTTAGAGTATATTCGTTTAGGACTAAAAAAAATCAAAATTTCTGTTAAGTTCATGTAATAAAGAAAATTCATGTCACAATTAAAAACATTTTAATATATATGTCAACTTTCTTTAAGAAATGGGTTATAATATAAACATATATATAAACTTTTTTTAAGCCATGTCTAAAAGGAAAAATCTGACTTGTCAGATGCAATAAATTTGTTTGAGTTTTAAAAGTAGTGATATGTTGTGTATACAAGTGTCAATATATTGTGAACTTTGGTTCACGCTAAGCTTTTGTAAAGCCTGAGCCTAATAGTAGAATTCTGGCATCAGTTGGTGTAGCTGAAACTCATTTACTAACACTAGAAATAGTCCGATCTGCTTTTATGATGTTACATTCGGATTCATGCTGTATAATCACATTAAATATTAAAAAAACAAGTTGTATAAAAATAAATTTATTTTAATTATAGTCATATTTAATTATTAAAAACCAAACAACGTATTTACTGTAATTACAAAACAGACATTTTTTTTTTGCGGATCTGTAGAGTAAATATAATGCTGAAATATATATATATAAGACATTATATCTTACATGTTTGAAAAGTAGCAAAGTCTATCAAAATCGTAAATCAAAATTATGTAAGTCTTCTTCCATGTCTCAATTGTTGTAATTTGTTCGTCTTGTGTTAGGGTGTCTTAGTGACATTTTTCGTACTTTTCTAATAAACATAAAAATCAAAGAATTTAGGGCAAATCGCAAACTGTTAAGTTCTAAGACGAGAAACCCATATTTATATACACCTCATGTTATTTTCTAAAATACATTATAAGAAAAACTTAATATTATAGTCTGAATGAAGTTAATCTCTTAATTGGCACGACAAAAAAAATAGTATAATGAATTGTTATAATATATAATAAGATAACTTTAATCGGTTGACTTATTAAAAGAACCTTAGAGTTTCTGATTTTTTAACTGTTGAACAATTATTGATGTGCACACTGACATTATAGAAGTTGTAGTTTTTCAAGATGCGTGTTTAGTACTGTCACGGGAGATTATTAAAATCTTTCTAAAACAGAAAACCTTGCTATATTTAGGAATATGTAAATTTCATAAAACTGATTTCTTTAATATTGTTTAGTGTACGCCGCCTGGGATAACTATTAAATGTACTGCCAGGTTATTATGAAATCATTATCTAAAGTTAATTATGTTGATATATTCAGTAGTTCAAAGATTATTTCTTATATTATAGGAGACGAATTTTATAAACATCATACTATTATTATTACGAGGTTATTTTTGAAGCACAACTATCGTTATCATTTAGGTTAGTTAAGTTCGGTACGAGGTGTACTAAATTGAAGAAGTGTTGTTGTAAATCATGAAGTTTGTCGGACCGCTGGCGAATAGTTATTTTGGTACTGCTACGAGATAACAAATGGTCATATGATTAACTGGATTTGTCATTCAGTTGTTATTATTTTTTTAACAGAAACATTATTTTTTCCTTTTTTTTAACAAGAAGTACTACAGTATTATATTGCAGATGAATTGATCATACGAGACTTATCAAGGTCAATATTTTATTTTAAATAAATATAAAATCACTTTTTGTATTGAAGATAAAATTTAGGGACATTATAATGAAGAAAGCTAAAACTAAATGATATTTTTATTAATTCTCTAATTTGGTTAAACAATGTAATAATCTAATATTCTTCTAATTGTTATAAAGATGTTAATGTCGTTACAGTTTTTTTTTCTTAATATGAATAGTAAATTTAAACAGACAGTTAAAATGGTCATACTTTTAAAAATAAAGAGATACATATGTAACCTGCTTTACCAACCTCAATATTAAATATTTATGAAACTTATATAATTGAGGGAGTTTAATAACGTTCCGTTTTCAGCAAAATCGCTTTTAGCCATTAGCTTTTTGTTATTCCACGCACGAGCTTCGTTCCGATAATCTGTTATTTTATTTGACAATGCCGACGTGACAGGTCGGCGCTATGCAACATTTTACCAAGCGATAATGCGCAAGATAAACATTTTATGTTTTGGAAAATCCAATACGTAACGGATAGGTAATAAAAATACAAGGGACTGTGCGATTTCATATAACTTTATGTCGATGGTGTAACAATGTGTGATTGGGAATAATAATAAAACAAAGTTTTTCTGTAAGTATATAAAATGAGTTTGTATTTTTTTTTATAACTCTATTTTGACGTTAGAATGAAACAGAAAAATTATTTTGTGAATATTTGCTAACTAAAAAAGTATTTGTATATTACTTACAATGACACCACCTAAAACTGTTAAAAACCCTACTTTTAATATTAAGCGTGTAAGACTTTCGTTTAATACATAATTCTGTTAATTAAAGCCAATAAGTACAGTTTATGCCTTTTTGCTTATGGAATCGTCATAGAGTTATAATTGGCCTACCATAATCGGTTGTTTATTACTTATCTGTATAAATTAAAGGATTTCACCAGGGATTCGTGTTTAATGAAATAATAAATTATTTTATGTTAAACTTCAATATTGTACGTATGGATAAAAAGGTTACTTTTTATCTTTTATGATACTCATTACTTTTATTGTATCAGGAATAATAGATTTTTCTGTCAAACAGACTTGTCAAAGTAGTGCTTCACCTAGTATTGGAGTTCAATTGGCTAAAATTCGGATGAGAGATCACTCATTGTGTAAATGTGACTCGAGTGAGGGTTCAACTTCTCATATCTTATTTTCTTCGCTAAAAACAACTTCTATATTTCATGATATTCTTGGTTATATTACATTCCGATAAATAATTATTCACTATTTTAAAGTTTGGTTTATCGTCTTCTCTGTATGATTAAATCTTTAAATATTCAGTATATCTATATTAAATAAATAAGTTGCTTAGATTAATTATATTTTATGTTTATATTAGAGTGTTGGTAAATATCACATTTGCTTTCTCTTTACAACATTCATACTTCGTTTATATGTATATTGTTACAATAAATAAAATCATAGCCAAATAATCCACTAATTCGAATTGTGATAATTTTAATGATAAAGACCCATCATCATGCCTATGATAGTAAATTTAACAGACCAATGGCCAAAGGTTTGAGGTCTGACCCGGGTGCGAATATTACAGGGTGTTTATAATGACTACACAGTTATTTCCGGAAATCAAAAATTGTCACACTTGCCCAAAAACTGCGAAATATTGGCGGTACTGAAAGCACACTTAGAGTTTCCTGCTGTGACCTATAATTTATCTTTATCATAGCTATGAATCGCTTATAAGCCATAGTCACTAGCAAGATTAGGCAGTCCACCGTGGCTTCGTTTTGTGAGAACGTAATGTCTCGTAAAGAGGCGTCAGACAGGAAACTATCTTCTCCCCCTCACACCGCACTAAGCGCAATGGGCGCCGAGGGGTGTTATTTGACCTCCTGTTAACATGGAGATCTTTCTTATAACTATAACATGGAACCAGCGAGGTCTACAATCCTATTAAAAATAATAACGCTGTAGGTATATAATAGGATTCTTATATAGTATAAGAAAAGTGAATATATTTTTAAGGACGTTTATATGGATAAAAAAAATAACGATTTTAAAGGTACACAAACTCTTAAATAAGAATTAATAAATTTGTAAAATTTTTAATGAGCCAATGAAGCCTCATCGAAACCATTTGAAGCGGAGAGAGTAAATTGATATTGTATAAACTTTTCAACTTTACTCCAAACTTCTCCTTTCGAAAGTAAAGAGAAGGCTAAGTCTTAAATGTAGTGATAAGCGTGATTGTAGCCTCACTCTAAAGCGAGTGCTAATTGCTATGAATTTTTTTAATAAAAAAATCTTATTTGACAAAAGCCGCTGACTGTCTATAAGCATTTATGGAGCATGCTAGAATTATATATATATATTTTTCTAACAGTAATGGTTGATTTGAAAATCCCTAGAATGAGGTAACAAATTACATTTATTAAGAATGATTGAATACCCAGGAATAACATTTTTTCTTTTTGTTATAGTAATCTTAAACTAAATAGAATTTCTTCAAACCGAAGAAGGATATAGATTTATCGGGATAGTTAGTAGTAACTTAGTAGTTATATTTATAAATTCCTTATAATAATTTTAAAAACCATCGTATTCAATATTGTACAGACTTACAACAAGAAGTAAACCAGTAAGAAAAATAAAATGAAACTTAATATTACTGACTGAATATTAAGTTTCATTTTATTTTCATTCATTATAAATTGTAAACAAAATTAAAGAATAGTGTTACTTACTGTAAGAAATAATGAGAATCTATGATTTATTTTATATTATATTCCCTTGTTAAAATATAACACAGATAAGCTGAATTTAGAGTTGTTTTGTTTTCATACAAAAGTGGGCGCAAAACCACAACCTCGATGTAAAATAATGCTCATTCGTTAAAAGTTATCTTTATTTTGTCCCCGGGTAGAATCATCATTCTGTGGCAAAAGTATCATTTAAAAACTTTATCCCTCTCAAATGAGGTTCCTCTGACACGACTAATTTAGTTTCGAAAATAAAGGTAGTAATTATTTTTACATTCCATAATAAGTTTGTAATAATAATGATGTAATTGATTTTAAAAAGTGTGTGTTGCGATAAAAACTAACTACATTATTTATTTTATAATTAATCATCAAAACTAATTAAAAACAAAAGAATATTGACGTATAATAATTATATACTAGTTAAGAGAAATACTTTCTATTCTTTAAACCGAAGAGAAATACAATTTCCAAAAAAAAACTCCATGTATAATCAATACTTAAAACACATAAATCTTAAATTATCAAGTATTATTTGTAAAACCTTCATACCTCACTTTATCTTAAAAAGGTTTGTTTTCTGTTTGGATCTTATTATTGTAATTGTTTATTTAGAGAGCTAAACAGTTTCAAATAATGTCCGAAGTTATTATTGATATAAAGAAGAATTAGAACAGTTTGAAGTATTCTTAAAATTAAATTTCTCGTTAAAAATTCGGGTGTGAAAAATTTATGAAGATTTATATTGTTTTTAGAAATAAGCCAAGAGTTCGAGATAATACATTTTTTATTGTTTCTCTAATTTTATTTTTTATTGTAGCTTTAAAAATATGAACATAATTGAAAATACAATGCGCCAATAGTGTTTTTAATACATGATTTATTAGTTTAATCAGAAAAAAATATATATGTATTTTTAATATATTCTAGACTCTACTCGATACAATGGAAGGGGTAAAGAATAGGAGTTTTTTAAAATTTGAAATAGAAAAACATTCAGTCGTAAAGTTAAGTAAAAGTTTTACCGACTCGTTATCACATAACAATAACCATTCAAAATTTTATACAGGGATACAGAAATTATATTAATTGCTAACATCCAATGTACTTTGAAATTTATATGATGGTTACGAGACATTAGCGTAGCAAGAGCAAATAAAGCAAACATAAAATGTAAAAACGCTTTTAGAGTTTCATATATATTTTTTTAAAAGCATATCTACTAGTCACTTTTTTACTAGGAGAGAAAGAGCGCTGAGGACTATTTTCTTGACGTTAAATGTCCTTAAAAACGCCGCAATGTGCATTACTTAAGTATTAGTGATTATATTTTTCTACATTTGCCGTCGAAAGTTCTGACTTATCAAAAAATCATGTTAAAAGTTATCCATCAGAAAATATATGATTTTATTATTAATAATATTTATCTGTATAGTTTTAAAAATTATAGAGGTACAAAGATTGTACAGAGCAAAATGAAAAAATAAATATGTGGGTTTAAAGGTCTAGGAAGTTTAATGTAAGCTATCAAATTATTACACCCTAACTTTTTCCCTTACTTAATCATGTTAACGTGTTAAATTTATAAATACACGAGTTATAAACAGATTTTTGCAATTTTAAATCTTATTATTATCTGAACTATAAATATCGTAGGTAAAAACACTGTTTTCGTAATATGTTGACTACGTAAATTAATTTAGAGGCGATGTATATTTTAATTAAACGACACCTACTATATTCTGCTGCTTTGAGTTTTACATCAAAATAGGTTTACTAGCAAGACATGTAAATGGATGTTATTAAATTCCTAGAAAATTGTAAACTGTTATACAAAGCACATTATAAAATACTTAAAAGGTATTGAAATTAGGTTGATGCAAGTCTTTATCAAAATAAGATGTCAAGGTGCTCTAAGGCTACATATATGAAACTTTAATAAAAATTAAAACGTGATGCGATTTTATGAGTTAAGCAACAGATGCAGTTAAACGGTACAACTTTACACAACTGCCTTACACCTTGAAACTTTTAATTTCTTTTTTTGCTGAGAGAAATTAAAGTATTCTTAAAGTTACCACGTGACAAGTTGGGAGTCAGACATCGACACTAAAGAGAGTATGCGTTTTATCTACGCCTTAAGGGTTTTGTTTTTACAAATAAATTTTCATCATTTTTGTGGATGTGAGGAAGAAAATTTTTGTTAAACTACCAAAACTTTGTTTTCCTTAAATTTTAATTACCTTATTTGTTTTGCTGTTGCTAAGCAAAGAGTGTTTATAACTTATTTATGTTTTGTAATCATTACTAAATAATTAATATGATAATGTAAGTGGTAAAGCTAAGCTGTAGTCATGTAACTACAGATCGAACATGGGCTGTCTCGACGGGGAAACGTACCACCCTCTCACGGAAGATCGGCGTGAAGTAGTCTTTACTGGCGACGTTTCGTTCGATGACTGAGAAAGCCATTTACCCTTTACCTATTCCCACCTTTTCCTGACATTTCTTAATTCCCACCCCTTCCTTGACTTCCTACAAAACCAAGGTTGGCAACGCATCCGCAACAAAGATGTTGCGAAAGTCCACGGGCGACGATCGCTACTGCCCACCAAGTAGGCCTTCAGCTCGTTTGCAACCTTAAGCAAAAAATAAATAAATAAATAAATATTAATATATTAATTTGGAGGATTATATTGTATAACAATCTATTCTTAACCAGTTTAATCCTTCAAA
>DVQP01000180.1:0-29629 GCA_018231745.1 Danaus eresimus
TATATATATATATAATTTTCATTGTTAACAGTGTTTGTAGGACATCACAAATAATTTTGAACTTCTTCACAAAACCTTTTATCAATTTTATTGGTTGATTGAATTAACTGAATGTAAATTTTATTATATAAACTCATTTCTTTACTTTAGTTTCCTCAGAGTTGGTGATTGGTGCAAAGCTGATCACTCTCTTTGTTGAATCTTCCAAGCATGGATATTTGGGTTTGCCTTCAAGTAAGTACAGGTATCTGAAATATAGCAAATGTAAATAATAATTGTATTTAGAAACAGAACATCTATATATTTAAAAACACTATTACGGTCTGCAATAGTTTTATATACTACAACAATGATGTCTTAAAATATCATAATAAATAAAATTTACTTATTCATTACAAAACATCATGAAATAAATTTTTCATCATAAGCTAAGGTAATTGGTAAATATGTAGTTATTTAAAATTATTGTTACTTATGTATTCCTGAATAAACATTTCTTTTCTTTTCCTTCCTCAGTGCGTCTGCTTCATTTGTCAACTGTTGGAACAGTTGTTCACCCGTGAAGTGTTTTGTTCGATTTAAAGGAATCAGTTTTAATTCCGATGGTGGTTTGGCTGTGTATACGAGGTCACCTGAGAAAAATTTATGTAGCAGTACAATGAAGTTTTGTTACATAGTAAAAAATCGTACTAGGGACTTTAATAAAATCATTAAAAGAATAACAAATTTTCATACAATACCATGTTAAGGACTGGAGAGAAGAGCAAGGGAATGAGATATTTGTTTTGTAATAATTATAATAGGTTTTATAAAAAGTACAACTTCATAAAAATTATACCTGGGGGTATTTTACTCATGTCATGCGTAGCCAGAGTGGCTACATTCCGTTTGTCACAGACAGTGTCATGTAATTTATTTTGCATTTGAAGGAATTTCTTGAAGAGTGCCTCATCAAAGTTCAAACCATACACTATACAGCTGAGTATGTAGGGTCGAATATTCCAGACTTCTTGTTCAATAATTTTTATTTTCAGGGTATCATCATCTAGGTGCATAATTTTCAGGGAATGACTGAGTTCAGATGCATTGTCTGGTAGGATTTCATCTTGCTTCTTAGCTTTCTTCCCTTTGCCCTTGCTTGTTGCTTGATTACTGTCTGATGTAGGACAATGCTCTCTTATGTAGTCGACAATTTGTTTTGTGCGACACTGGTCTACTAGCTTCATGAGACGCTTGTCAGAAAGCTTGTTGCCTTTTAGATTTAATTCTGAAAGAAATAATTTCTAAACATAAGCACTAAGTTCTCTCATAACTTTTACTTAACAATAAACTTTGCCCTTGCTTACTGTACTGTAGTATTTAAGTTTCAATTTAAGACGGTTTTGATATAAGGGTTACATGTTATATTGAGTTTTAGAAACAGTGAAATAGAAGTAAAATTATGATCAGTACAAAAACAATTTAATAAGATGTGAGATGTTTTTAAAGTGAAGATAACTTAATGTTTTTAATGTGTCATCTGACATTATGCATTTTAGAATGTGTTATGCGATGTTATTTACCTTTCAATTTTGCCATTCCAGCAATTTCTCCAGGTAATGTTTTCAATTTATTTTCCCCAATATCAAAATTTTTTAGTGAAGGCATGGTACTTGCTATATAACCAGGAAGTGTTTCTATTTCGTTTCCTTTAATCTTTAAATCTGTTAAATGAGGCAGGTTTGCCTGTTCGGTATTCAAAAAGTCCGTTAATTTATTGTTGGATAGATCTATCGAGATTAAGTTAGGAAAATCACCAAAGGCTGGCATGTGATCTATTTTATTTGAACTAAAGTTTATGCTGGATAGCTCTTTCATGTTGTTCAAACTATCCGGAATGCTTGTTATTTGATTTCTAGATAAATCGAGCACCTTAAGTTTCTTCAAAGAGGTTATGTTTTCATTAAATTCTGTTAACTTATTCCCGTATAACAATAGCGATTGGAGGTTAACAAGTGATTTGATGTCATCCGGAATAGATTGAAGACACGTGTCGCTAATGTTTAGCAGATTAATATTTGTTAATTTAAAGACTGTCTTGTCTAAACCTTCCTCCGAAATGCGTTTAGATATAGAAGCACCCGCCAATTTGATTTCATGTCTGTTTTCGGATTTTGCTGTCGCTACTTCTGGCCAGACACTCATCTTGATATTGAATATTAATGTTCTTCAAACCAAAATCAGATGTTTTTTAAATTATAAGCACTAATTTATTTGTAAAATAAAGTCACGTCACGCAAGTAGAAACCGACAACGGAAAATATTTAATGAAATAAAAACGCACAGATAATAACATCAAAATTGCCAGTTTGACAGATGTATTATTCAGAAATTTTTAAATAAAAATTATATAAAAAACTTATAAATGCTACTTGAACTTTACATTACGTAGGACTGTGAAAAAAATGAATTTTTTGTACTATATATAAGTTATTTTAAGACATTGTATACTAAAATTAGGCAATCAAAAATCTGTCTGTTTACTAGGTGTTGTGTATAAAATTACAATAGTTTATAAGCTTATTTCATATTTTTTTATTCAAAATATACAGTTCTCCATAAGGTACTATTATTATTATTAGTATTTTATCCTTTCAAGTTAATTTTGTTTCATTGGTAATGTTTATTTAAAAATACACCTAACTGTCTTAATTTTTAATAGACGTTACGGTAGTCGGTAAGTTGATTTGAATCTTGAAAATTGTGGTCTTATATTTTCTATTTACTTTACATTTGTTTCAGCGTCTCCATGGAGTAATGAGGTATAGAAAATCATTTCTGTGTATTAAGTAGAGTCTAACGAAAGCATGTAATTGGTGACACCCTGCGTCCGAGGGGCTCTAATTTAAACATAACGCTGTGGCGTCATTTTCAATACTTGTTTTATTTTTTTCAGTGCAATTTTATGTAAAAAATATGTAATAATATAAATAGCTTAGATTTTATCTGTTGCAGTTATATTAACTACAATCTTTTTACAGCTAACTCTGGTTTTAACAGATCGTTGTGTCTTGTAAATTGTAATTTTTAAGTTACAAATAGATAATATTCACAGATTAGGATCTTCTTACGGCTTCTTGTTCCTACTTACCAGCCAAATATGTTCAATAATTGCCTTGAAGAGATTTTTGAATCGGAACACATAAGATTGACCTTATAAAGTTGAGACTATTATTAGACCTTAAAACAATATTTCTCTTGTAGGAGTTCGGAAACCAAAAAGTTTTTTCTCATACAAATTTTTGCTAATTTTCTTTATGAAGGGGATTTTTTTTTTATTATTACAACTAATAAATATTTATTAATATTTATTAGATGTAATATTTATTAATTGTGCTACGTTCAAGAAAAATTAAGGAAATCTGTCCCGTTTGGTAATTATTTTTTAATGCTGCAAATGGCTTTGTACAAATTGCTATGTACATAATTTAATATGGAGAAGGCTGAAGACCGAATATAGCACGGGCTAGTGTAAATTTGTCTTTCCTATAATATTACATTAATGAATTAGTTTAAAATAAGTTTACACGTTTTATAATAAGAAGTTAAAGCGATAGTTAGCAATATCAGATACAGCAGATACTCAGTAAGTTTGATAAAAATATTTTTGTTAGAAATAACTATTCTTTTAATCGCATTTATTTTGCTGCATTCTAATAAAATTCTAAATAATATTTAATAAAATTTTAAATAATTTTGATATCACAAAGAAGATTTGAGACTAAAATTGTTTATAATCAAGTTTATAAGTACTGGAAATACTTTATGTTTATCATATTAAATGAAATTGAATGTTCATAGCTACTAACATTCAATTTCCTGAAAAATATATTAATGTAAATTAAACTCATTTTACGGTAAATCTTGTTATTTTAGGGTAAATATTGCAATATGCAGGCTCGCCGATAGCTGTTTCGTCTCCCGCGTGCAATACCAATTATGCCGCCTCCCTACTGTATGAGTTTTGTCAAAAAGAGTAGTTATATTTCCTTATTATGGCAAAGCAAAGGAAATCCAAAAAGATACATTATTCATTTTGAATAATCAATTAGTAGGTACATAGGTATATTATTTTTGTCTATAAAAGTGAAAAGTTTTAAACTTACAAGTAAAGCTACAAACTCTTCTAGACTTTATATGTTAACTTATTCCCGTCTAACAATTATATTCTATTGTTTTTCTTCTTATTCTATCTAAAATTTCATCTAAAATTTAAAGTACTGCCAGAAAACTAAAATCACTGGTGAATAGTGTTAATAGTTTTTTATAATTTTTATTTTTGAAAAAGATTTTTAACCAAATGCATTTGAAACCAGTAATTTAAGTTATATTTTTAATGCTATGGCTGTGTTCGGAAATGTTGAAATTAAGTCATTGGAAAAATGATATTGTGCAGAATGCAACATTAATGCAATGATTTCATAAAATAGTTCAATTCCGTCAATCTCTAATTCTCCACTTGCATCTTTAAGCTTCAGATTTAAATCTTTACGATGTGTTATTAACTCGTCATTAGAATAATTAAATAAGTCAAATACGTCGAAAAATGTTTTTAAATTGTGGTAACTATCCTTCAACGATGTTATTGTATAATTTTGGATTCTAAAATAAAACTCTGCTCTTTATTTGCTTTTAGAGGTCTCCAAAAACTTCATTACTGTGTTCATAGTTAAATTGCCTTGATTTTCGCAAGAAAATTAAGGAATTGTTGTCCGTAGATAATAAATAACAAGAGCAACTGATATTCACACCTCGTCTGCCCGTGATTAATGTTGCTGCAAAGTATCCGAACCGTGGGGAGTACGTAGTTTTAAAAAATAATAAAATATGCGTTATTACTTTCTGAAAAATTTTTGTTTCATTTAAACGTCCGTAGCTCTTTGATTCTGATATCTTCATGGCATTCCGTTTCCTTATTTTCTAATATGTAATATGTTTTCGCTACGGCGGAAAGTTAACAAAAAGAAATGTTTAATTGTATTCAACGTTTCAATGCATATTTGAAAGTAATTAGGCTGTAAACGAGTTGTTCTTTGTGATAAAAACTGGCCCATATGTTGATCTAGACGCTAATCATACGATCTATCTCATAACATAGGATTATTAATCAGATTGACGTGGATATAATCCGGCTCGCTGTAAATTAAATACAACATATCATTAAAAAATATCTATTTTTGATAAGGATAAAAATATTTACTTCAGTTTAGACGTGTGTAACAAATTATTTTTTAATTCATAATAATAGGGAAAGTAATTCGAGATGTTTAAAGTGGAATTACTCAAATGTGGGACACACTGCTAATGCTATGCTTTGTCTATAAATTCCCCTAAATGGGAAGAAGATGACAGATAAATGTTTGTTCGTTTCTGTTGGAAGGTATAACTTCTCAACAAAACTCCTACGGGATGTTTAAAATAAAGGGTCAAAGTATATTCACATCAAAAGATCAGTACACCAATAACACTAATTTTCATTTACTTTACTTATAAAAAAGGATTAATCTATTTTTATCCTGCGTTTTCCACAAGCATCCAAGAGATTGTAATAACTCGTATTCGCACGGACATTTTTTGAAAGTGGACATAAATAATAATAATAAAATATAACTATATACGATTTTTATCTTTTGCGATTTTTATGTAAACATAACCAAAGTATACAAACAACCTTTTTATTGTATTCCCTTTTGATTTTCTTGTTTTGTCCAGTTTTTCTGTTAGATTTTTTACCTTAAAAAAACTCTAAATATGATGAATATGTTCTTTATATTACGTTAGGTCTTTATTTGAAGTTGATAGATAATTTCCTAGTTTTCAAAGGTTACTGTTTGTAGAAATTTATAACATATTTTTTCTCTTTATATTATTAAAAAAAAATTAAAGCGTCTTTTCTTGGGTTGGGGTGTCTTTTCAAAAGCTGTTGTACGTTATGCATGACCTACCTACCAGGTAATAAAACCTCGTGTGATAGCTATGTAATTGTCTCTGATCTTTGGAATTTATCAAATTTTGCGTTTCGGAGACATGAGTACAGGACAGTTATTCACTGTTGGACGCAGGCTGCTATAACAAAAAGTATTCAATCCCCAAAAATAATTTTAACTGTACAATCGAACTTCCTTGGCGTGTGCGAGGGTTATTATATTTTCTGGTATTCTGGTCCCCAGTGCTCACCACATCATCCAGCATACAAAACATGGAAGAAAACAAAATGCGAACGATTAATTTTATTCCTGTCCGTTCCAAGCAAGGATTTCAAGGTTTTAACGCCAGGCCGCAAATGAAACCGATTGGACAGAGTACCAATATCAAAGCAATTTTTATGCTTAATTAGAAGATAGAAAATCTTTATTGTGTTTATAATAATGATGCTGCAGTATTTGCTACTTTCTATGCAGAGTCGTTTTAGATAACCAATTTCTTGGGACTTAAGTTTAAGTTAATATTCCTTAGTGGTTCTCGTGTTATTAGTCCTTGAATAGACACGTGGTCCAAGTGTGTATGAATCAGAAGGCCGTGAAAATATAAACGTCATTTTAAATCCTCAGACGATTTCAATTTCCAGTACAGCAGCTATGCGTGATGTTTTCTGACTATGACAATAGTTGTGTCAGTGGATCGGTTTAATAACTTTGCATTATAAATATTTTTTTAATATAAAAATTTTAGATAGTAAAACCACATTTTCTCCCGCGTCCACAACGAGATACTTTCTAACTTCATCTGAGAATGAAAATACGTAATATATATATATAGAGAGAATATTCAATTATTTTCTACAGACAAATAAACTTTTCCATTTATTTATTAGTTTCTTTTGCCGACAATCTATTATTATTTATAGACAACAATTTCCGTGTTGCTGTGAATCCGCGAGGAAGGTGGTTAAGATATGGCTGGAATCGAACCTATTTGTGTTGTTTTATAACTAGCGACGTTACATTTAAAAGTCAATGACGGCTACTATTCATGTTACAATTTTGTTTTAGTACTGATAAATTAAAATTATACGTTATATAATATCATGTATATATCTAGATACTAAACAAGTAAATATAGAATTTAACATGGTATTTTTTTGGCTATTTGTGTCTGTCGTTTTGCCTCCTTATTAACCTCTGAAACTATGATTACTTACTTTCTTTTTTTTTTTATCCGGACGGTGTTTGGATAAAACTATATTAATAAACTTAATTCCATCATAATAATATAGATATATCGAAATTATTTTTTCATTTTAAAATGAATTTGTGTTTTTAATGTTACTTTAACTAAAATCTAAGCACAAAATATTCTGATGGAGAATTAATTCAAATGAGTAACACGAAAATTACAAGATTATTATTCCTTCTTAATAACTATGTATTTTAAAAACTATATAATGTTAAGAAATTAATATAATGAAATTAATACAGCTGGATAAAACGATGTCCGGCTTAATGTATCAAACAAGCGATATCAGTTAATGCAAGATTATACATATTTTGGAAACACTCACGAATAGTTGGACCGTATTCTAGTGCGGGAGTGATAAGGCAAAGATTATTAATTCATAGATAATTTTATTAACATACGGCAGACTAATAAAACATAATATATATATATATATTAAAATTTAACAAAGTTTTCACGCCTCAATGGTCTTTTTACTGTTGTACTGACACGTACTTGTTTAATTTTGTAAAAGTCCTGATACCTTGACACTTCTTGACCGATATTAAGAAAACAAAGCTAAAACCCAACGCAAGGAAACTGTTTGCTAGATGAAGAAACTCCATCCAATTCGGTCGTTGAGTTTGATACCTATGGAGATTCGGTCAGATCCATACCAGTAGATGTGAGGGTCAAATTTATGAAACCCCACTTTTTAGGTTGTGGCTATTAAAAATATTTTTGTTTTAATATTTGTTGTTTCGACAAAGAGACACAGGGACTCTAATTAAGAAATTGGGCACATTGTTAGAAGATTCCGAGTACTATGAATTTCAACAGTACAATGTTATCTTTATCTTACTTTTGCATCAAAAAGTTAAAGAACATACGTAGATGCTTATATAATTATTTCTGGATATAACTCCGAAATCGATGTGGGTTGGTAGAAATAGTGGGAAGGAGTTAGTATGAGACTAATTGGAATTGGCGTGTTGGGGGAGGTACCTAAAATATATAAAAAAAGATTGGTTTTCTATCGTATTTACTTATTTATAGAATTTACAGACATTTGTCTTTTGGCTGGAGCTCATTTACAGCTGTTTTTTGGTTACATTTTAAGGAAAAATTTGTAGACTAATTAATTGAAACAATTTCCTGTTTCTCTAATTTACGTCCATTTTGGGGCTGTGACTGTCAAACTGACAATTACAAAATTTGACCGAAGGCAGGTAGGGTCCTGTGCGAGAAACGAATTTTAGTTATCGAAGTCGTTTTGATGAGTAACTTGTCAAGAGGCAATTAAATACCTTACAGACGTCATACGGTACAATGATAAAGATAAAGTTCTTTTAACATACGATTATACGATTAAATATAATAACGATAATTTTTTATCACGGCCATTTACCATATCCTTCTAATTATATACATATACTAGAGTCTGCCCGTAGGTTTGGTGTAACATTTTGGATTTATCAATTTCAAATAATTTGTTGATTTTGTAATAAACATCGCCATTTAGTAGAAAAAACAGAATAATCTTAAACTAATAAGAATCGATAGACTACAAGTTTATTGGGTTACGTAAAAGAAAACTTTTTAAAAAAAGTAACTAAAATCGTCGAGAAACACCGTTCTAAGGTTAAGCTAAATATAAAAAAATATTATGAATTCGAATGTTCGTTAGGGCGGGTTGATGTGTTGATATATGGATGTGTGTATGATTGTTTCACTTACACAAATAATCTACCAAACGGAATTTGATGAAACTATGTAGTTATGTCGCTCAGACACCAGACTAAGGCATAATCTATATCTAACTATATTCGTCTTCCATTCCTTTAGTGCCAGCAAGATCAAGTCACAACGTTTGTATGTAGTTTGAAGTCACACGATAAAACATACAGCTGACGGTCAGTTAACATAATGTATATTGTTTATACGTTGCTCTCTTCACGCGGAAGAAGTCACAGATAAAAACTAGCAATTATTATATGTATTTCATAACTTCCTGTAAGATAGACAAACAAAATAATCATTAACATATCACTTATATAAATGTTATATATCATGTCGTATCAAAACATACTTTAATACATACACTACTTTCTATTATGTAAATGTTGACGAATTAAAAAAACAAACCGCTTTGGAAAATGTTCTTTTAATATTAATATTCATTTCTACTTTATTAAAACAGCGTTTTTTTTTTATTGAGGAATAACACCTGCGCTGAAAGGGACTTAACCATACTAATGCTAGAAGGCTTGTATGTCCATTGTAAGGAGATAGTTTAATTTTAGTATATTGACTCTTGTATATAGCAGTAATAGCTTTTGATACGCATTATACTATATGCTTCAATGTAACAACAATTTGATGCCCTCTGGAGTCTATAATTTTATGAATTCATCAATATTACAAGGATGAAAAATGTGACGTGGTTATCACTTATCATGTTTTCATAACAATGTTCGTTTTGAAGATTCTAACGTTCTTTTAGCATAGGATAAAATAATGTTACTTCGGTTGTTATTTATATAAATATGCAAGTTTAGACTTCTCAAGTCTTAAAGTATGTTCCGTCAGTAATTTAGACTACATAGTTAATATGTAATATTAAATATATTATGTCAAAACTAAATGTTGTTGGTGTATAAAGTGAAAATATTATATTGCAAATTATGTGTATTTTCGTATATATATTTATTATTTTGACGTATGTGAGAATTTACTGTATCCTGTATGTTGGAATGTACTGTAGATTTAAATAAAACTAATATATACGGATTTCCTATGAGTTTTTTTTATTATTTCAAACTACATACTCTCGATGTATTGGTTACTTTGCAGCAGCTGTGGTCACGGGCAGATGAAATGTAAATGTACTGTAGATTGTTTTAAAAATATCCCATCTTGATAGATTTATCTTCGACCATACCAAGTATTTAAAAAAAAAACTGCTAAAAACATTTGACAGCTCGATAAATTTAATCGATAAACAATTAATCATAATTTTATCATTTATTTTATCATTGATATGGATTTAAATACACATGTGTTTTCATGTTGATCAATCGTTATTTGGACAATGGCGGCGTTGGGTGCTCTTCTCGTTTTAATTGCTGTGTCGTGGGTAATTTTTTTTTTAATTTATCATTTTATTAGTGTTTTGCGAGACTAGATAACAATCTTATAAGGCACCATGCGATAATATAAACATAGAAATGTATTGAATTTTTAATTATTGTCATGTGTTTTCGCTAATGACGTCTCGTTAAGTTTAAATTTTATTAGACTGTGATTACATAACATCTTGTTAAAAGTTAATTATTAAGTTAATACTACCCAATGATTTAAATTCGAAATAATATATGTAATTTACAAGTACACTTCTTTGTTCCTACTTTTAATATTAATAAGACTTTTTATATGTTGTTTCAATAATAATAAACGTCTTTAAGTGACTACGTAAAGTAATTATGTTACTATTTTTTTTGAACACGTAGTAAAAAATCTATTTACATTTTAAGTTGTAATTTTTATAAAGCTATTATAAAATAAAACATTCTTAGAGCGTAATAAGCATCAGCGCGAAGGGTGTGAACATACGTTTTTAGTATCGTATATTTAATGAAACATTTGAGAGGATGTAAACTAATCATTTTACTTCCATAATTAGATTATAAGCTGGCGTTAACTGTGTAGTATGATAAGTTAATATATTTTTTAGAAAACATATAGAGAAGTGAACGGAAAGGATAATCATTTCCTTCAATTTTCATCGTTTTATGTATTCATATAGTCAGATTATAAATAGCGATGTATTTACCCACTATTATTTCTTTCTCATACCGCAGTTAAAATCTTTGTGCAATTACAGTTTTGTGTTCTATTTCGTCTAACGTTAAAAAATTGTCATAATTATATTTTAGTATCAGTTGAGTTTGCAAAATATTTTGAAAGTAACTATTTGGAACTTTAATCTATTCTGAATCCTTCGTTACACGAAAGGACATGGTTATTTTAAAAATTAGAACAAAAAATATGTAAAATAACTAATTACATAATAACACGAATACAGGCAAATAAAAATAATCATTATCATTATAAATCCTCACTCGCAGATAGCCGATAATACTTAGATTTCTATAAAGAGATTACCACGTTTTTATAATCCCTGAGCTTTACACACTTACGTCAATGGACAGTAACAAAAGTATATGTTTGGGTTAATTTAATTTTAATGTATGTTTTAAGTAAATATATTTTTTTCAGGTTGGCGCTTATCCTAGTCCGCCACTCGCTGACTTCCCCGAAAATGCACGAGGTGATTAAACTATTCAACTATTATTTTTTATATTTTTAAATATAAATAAAATTACTGTATTCTTCGTTTGTTATAATACTCGCAATGGTTTCGGCCTTTCCTTATAATGATTGAACTGAAATAAAAAATACATTTAGGGTATAAAAAAAAGATTTTTCGTTGTTCAATTTGTGATAAATATATTAATGGCATCATTATTACCTAACATGGTATATGAAGCAGCAAACTATAGCGGTTTTTATTTATTTTCTTAGTTTACTGTATGTAATAAATTTTAAAAATCACCCGAGTGGACCTTAGTCAAGTGTTTAGGTAAAATGAATAGTAAACATAAATAGATATGTAATCATCTGCGACACGGCACCCGAGACAAAAGTTTTTTGTACTAACTATCGTTTTTCTGAATTATGAGCTTTACTATTGTTAAATGTCATTAAATTCTGATTATTTATTTTTGTATAAAGTTATAATCCTCAATAAAAATATCCGTTTTGTAATATTTCATTGGTCTAGATGTTTTAAATAAAGTTTAGGTTGTTTAATTTTATAAAAGTATTGTGTTCACCACGATAAATTAAGTCATATTTGAATGGACGAAATCTTATTTATTTCAGGAGCAAATACGAGGATAGTTTCTGGCTGGGAGGCTGTTAATGGCCAAATCCCATACCAACTATCGCTCCGTATGGTGGATGCCAGCGGCAGTGTGTTTGGATGTGGCGCTACCCTCATCCACAACGAATGGGCCATGACTGCTGCACATTGCACCGCTCGGTAAGATATGAGATACATTCGTCCTAGTGTAAGCAAAACCAAATGTCCATTTTATTCTTTTCCTATATCGATTAATGCGATAAATGAAAAAAGTATTAACAATAAAACATTTACGTTATGGAAGATAATTCATAAAGTCAATGTTATATCTTCTAGCCGGGTGACCATCGTCATCCGCGTGGGTGGAGTTGAGCTTTCCCGACCATCTCTAATTTTGGAGTCTACGGAATACTACAACCATCCCTTATACATCGAGTCCTTATCTGGTGTCGTTCAACCCAATGACATCGGTCTGATCAAACTTAACAAATACGTTCAATATAACGGTGAGTTAATAATCATATATAGCTTGAACTTGTGTGTAATAGTTATTAAAAAATATTTAAACAATTATCTAGAGAAGGAACTATTTAAAATTGAAAGTCTTTCTTTTCTCAAATGTAATTTTTATTGCACAGTTACTAAGAAGGACATTACGTTGTATTACAATCTTTGATCAATTCTCCAAATTCACATTTTACAGACCTCATTCAGCCCATCAGGATCCAACGTGACGCAGACAAAAATAAGGACTACAGCGAAGTGAGGCTTCAAGCTAGCGGCTGGGGCAGAACTTGGACTAGCGGTAATTATTTATGTATATTGATAAATTGCGCAACGCCTTCGAAGCGAGAGCTATTATCATTCAATTTCTAAGATGGGTGGCATTTTAAATCCTGATACAAAACTAACATTATAACGGTAACTAACATTAGAGCTTATCGAAATATGCGATTTTGAAGTAATATTAATAAAACAAACTGCACTAGAATTTGCGCGAAAATAATTTAAAATAATATGATTAACTTGGAAACTGCTTCTAATTTAAATTTAGTTAATTTATGCATTTAGCTTTAGCTGACTGAAATACCGATATTTTCCTTGAAAAAATTGTTAAAAAAAAACGTTTTAATTCTTCAATTCTTCTTAATGTCTTGTATGTATGCAAGATTTCGAGAAAGTGCGCGGTAAAAAACAACAGTTGTATCTTAAACTTGTTTCTAATAGTGGGGTTCTCATTCATGCGGCATATACCTACATTTTAACCATAAGGTTAATAAGTATTCGTAATAGTACATGTTTTCCCTACTTAATATACATACATATATCAAAATTATATAAAAAAAACATCCCTTATGTAATTTTCTATTAGAATTTGAGATTTTTTGAAAATAATTAGCTACCAGTCAGCCTTTATTTCTAATCTATTTATTTATTCTTTTGCTAGCTGTGTTATGTTTTTTTTAAATAGTAGTGATCTTTTTTTCTTTCACTTTGATGATTGTTCATTTACATTATTTCAGGAGCCTCCCCTCAAATCTTGAACTGGGTCTATTTACTTGGAGTTAGCAACAATTTCTGCCGTTCCGTATTCACTAACATCGTCGTTGACTCCACAATCTGCGCCAACGCATACAATGTATCATCTCAGTCCACTTGCCAGGTATTGAGATTAAATTTTTCCTTACGAATTAGAAAGAGGCTAGTAGTGGATAATAATTTTATACAACGGTCCGTTTATTTGGTTGGACTTTGTAAGTACAATTGATAAATAATAATTTGCTTTGGATTTTTCCTTTGGCATGTATTTCAAACAAAAAAGCTTGTATAATCCATTCTGCAGGAACCAAACTTATTATTTTTTAATTTTTCTTTTCGTATTTGAATTATGCAGTTTACAGTTCATCATTTATATATGACATACTTTTCTATAAAATTGGGAATATAAAATCCGTTTATATTTGTCGGAGTTATGGAGTAAGGTACACAGAAAATGGAAGTCAAGTTGAATACTTACTCTTTTTCCAAGACATTACAAAAAAAATGGGAAGAGAAAAAGAAAAAGAAAAAAAGGTCCTGGATATTACGCTTGTTAATATAATGAGTTTATTGAAATAATTTATTTTTAGGGTGACAGTGGTGGCCCCTTGGTTGTTATTGATGAAGATGGCCAACTTACTCAAATCGGTGTATCTTCCTTCGTCTCCAGCTCTGGCTGCCACACTCCTTTACCCGCCGGTAAGAATAGCTAAAGCTTTTTAAATCTATTCCTTCCATTCCTTTAAATTTATAAAGAATATGAAAAATTTGAGGAATATTTTTTTTTGTTGAGTTCCATATTACTGAAATATGGAAACAGCTTTATTAAAAATATAAAAAAAGATAGTAAAATTTTTAGGTTTTGCGTAAACTGGGTTATCATAATTTGTACAACACTGTTAATGTAAATTAGTGAATGTTGAAAATTTTTTGTTGCGTTTGGTCGGAGAGTATTTACTTTGTTTTTAAGCAATAAAAAATCCTTTTTAATGCATATCATCATTATTCTTAGGTTTCATCCGCCCTGGACATTATCATAGCTGGTTCAGTGAAGTTACTGGCATCAACTTTGACTGGGATTTCGTCGAGCCTACTGTACCTGAACCCAGTACAACTGGACAACCTGAAGATTTAACAACTGAACCATCCGAAGAAGTAACAACTGGTGCTCCTGAAGATTTAACGACTGAACCTTCCGAAGAAGTAACAACTGGCGCTCCTGAAGATTTAACGACTGAACCTTCCGAAGAAGTAACAACTGGTGCTCCTGAAGATTTAACGACTGAACCTTCCGAAGAAGTAACAACTGGTGCTCCTGAAGATTTAACGACTGAACCTGCTGAAGAAATAACAACTGACTCTTCCACTGCTACTCCTGAGGAAGAAGAGGAAGAGGAAGAGGAGGAGGAAGAGGAGGAGGAAGAGGAGGAGGAAGAGGAGGAGGAGGAGGAAGAGGAGGAAGACGAAGACGAAGACGAAGACGAAGATGAAGACGAAGATGAGGACGAGGACGAGGAAGATGAGTCGGACAGTGAGGATGATGATGACGAAGATGACGAAGACGACGATGATGAGGACGAAGAAGACGAAGAATAGTCTCTTAAAGAAGATGACTTAGAATTTTGTTAATATGTTTTATTTTCATAGAACATTAAATTATAAAGAGAAAAGTCATGTAATTCATTCAGGGAAATCCTCATATTATAAACTTTTTCTGCAAATCATTTTGACATGTGAAATTATACAATTAATTAAACTTATTATTGTACCATAGAGTTTATTTTAAATGAATCTTAATATTTTTATAGTTTTTATTACCTAAATACAAAACCAAAAAAACTTAAGGGTAATATTAATAAAACAGTGATCATACAGTATTAAATAAAAGTATTAGCTACAATAACGAATTATTTTCGTGTGTATCTCAAGCCGATAGCGAAAACTCACAAAGAAATGTAAAAATAGAGGCAGGAGCGCGCCACACTCGTCGTATTGCAGTGGTTGCAGTTGGCGCATGCGTGACAGTATTGTCAGTTACTTATTACAATCTCCCACATACATATTCTGAAATAAAAAATATTAAATTAATACTATTTAGGGTACTAGTTGGTTCATATTTAAACACGATTTAGTTTTTTCTGTATTACATCATAAGTCCACAGAGTATAAAAAGATATACGGATTATTTTTTTTCGTTGCAGAGTATGGGCTTATAATTTTATTAAATTATAATTAAAACGAGCGATATCGAAATTCATTAAACAACAATTTCGTTGATATTAATACTATACGACCTTTTGGTAGCATTAAAAAATTTGGTATCTGCTTTGGCACTAAATATAATCAATTTGTATTGTTTTTGTAGGTCCGTCTTTAATGCTATTTGTAAACGTTAGTTCTTATATAGAGAGAACTACAATTTTATGTGATTACACTTTCAGCATATTAATACATAAATTTTTTAGCTATATTACCTAATAAATCATTTTCTTTACCTCGAATTCCTATAGAAACACTTATAACGTAAATTAATGATAGACATAATAAAAATATCATTAAATTTTGAAGTATGTATTAGTTATAATGATGTTGTTATAGAAAAGAATCATATATTTTAGTCGAATTCTATGGTCTACGTCGACTTTACATTTAACCTTCACATGATTCATATATTTCTACAATGTTTGTAATTTTTGAAATTCTGTTCAACATAATATCCTCTCAAAATAAGGGTAATGTTTTACAACTGGCAACACAAGCAAAAGTTTCGCGCGCGCGCGAAACTCTCCATCAAAGCATGATGGCGTCCGATGGAAGAGTGAGCGATCACGCCTAACGCTACAATTTTCTATCACGTTATTAATTTACTGATACATCAATAATGTTATAGTTATTAATATTTATAAGTGTTTATTGTGAACAGTTAGTGTATATTGTGTTGCATGAGTGATCCTAATGGGATACTGGGGAGGGATGACGGACGAAATTCACCGGCCAGCACCGCTCAGCTAACGTTAGTAACAATCTGATAATATGACTCGTATAATAATTTTCAAGTAATAGATTAATTGAAACATTTACCCATATAATACTCGCCGCATATTTGATAATTTGCAATATATATTTTAAGAAAAAAATATTATAGATCTTTTTATTTTTTTATTAAGCGAAATACAGAGCTACATATTCTGCCACGAGTTGGCTTGTCTCTACAATAACTGTAGAGAACTATCGTAAGAAACCGATACTGAAAATTTGATCTTTGATTTTATTATATATCTTATTATAAATAAAAAAATATATATGTAAATATTTTTATTTAAATAATTCGAATTTTTTTTCGACGTTATGTCTGCGTAAGGAGAATGAATTTAAGTTTTATTATATCCTTATTACGTATGTAATTATACTATTTATCATGTCGTATCAATTGGTTGGGATAAATTTTTCGAACTTTAAATGCATTTGTAACTCCATTGTTACTTGCTTCATCAAAAATGTAACCATAGCAGACGTTGGGTGATGTCTTAAAAATATTTTAAATGTATTAGGATTAATAAAGGAAGAACGAAGGAAATTTCCAGTGATATATGTTATATACATAGAAGAATAAAAAAACCGAATGAATAGATAAAAAAAATTGTTCAACATAGTTAAACATCCATAAATATTTTAACATTGAGAAGTAAAATAAAGCTTACGATAATTTCCATGAAGTCAAAGTGTACAATATTAATGAAGTTCATTAAGTCCATACTTCACATCGATCCTTTAATTATTCGTCTAGGAATTTATAGTTGTAGTACGTTAGATATACGTTTATGGTGTATTACTTTTTTGATTTCGTCTATTCATATAAAAACTGCATTTATATTGTCAACTGTTCACTGTTGAGTGTCTATAGCAAAAATAACATATGTCTCAACTATAAAAGTGGAGCTATGTATAAGAAGCAACCAAAAAAATGTCTTAATATCTGACTAATTAATGATGTTCAAATAAACATTCAGATGCAATGAATTTCTAAATATCAATAGCGATGTCGAGCAAGATTTAAAACAGGGACCATTGTTTTCATTCAAACATCAATACAAAGTCTGAAACATTTTATTCTGAAGGAAATTGCAGTTCCGTTTCGTTTGCAACGGAGACGATTAATGTATAGAAGTATTTTAATTAGAATGATGGTCCGAGATAAAATAATGAAGCCATTTAATTAGCAGACAGGATCTTTTAATGCGATAATTCAATATCTGTTTCATTTGATTTACTCGGAAATGGACATTGAATAAATCAATTTTGTATTTTTATTAACACTGCGTCTGTGAATGTATGCATTTTACTAAGAATTTTCTTAAGTATTATTGTAATAACGGTATTAGAATAATGTAATATACATAAATATTTAGACCGAGTTATTTTATTTTAAACGTGGTTTTATTGGTGTCTCTACAAACCACGTCAAGTCGAATTAAAAAACTAGTTATAAAAACGATTTGATTCAAAGTCAAACAATTTTCCAGTCTAATATATTTCATTTATATGAAGCCTTAAAAGTAAACATTTAATTATATAAATACATTTGATCAAATATAAGGTTTCCATGGAAAGCCGCTTTATCTGTAATGCGACTTAGACTAAATTTCATTTATTTTTTTTAATCTAATCAAATCTAATAAATTAACGCAGTTAAAAGAGTTAAGGGGTTAAATTATTTGGGATTTGTAATGAGAGCGATATGTTTAAATTTTATAGAGCTATTAAACTTGAGTACGGTATGGGAATATGACTCCAATACCTTTAGTATATACAGCTGTATGTATGTATGTATGTATGTATGTATGTATATTTATGTATGTTTTTCATACTGGCGCTCCCAGAGAATCAATCGCTGTTAATCAATATTTGCAAACCTTCGGACGGATTTTCAGTTTTTTTCACGAAATGATATTTTTTTATTAAGATGTAATTTTCTATGGTTTATTTAAACTTGGACATTTTAAAATCTATTTTATGACAAACAACAATACATTGAAAATATTCAAAATTTATCTGATGTTTAGATCTCTCAAGTGTGGATTATAAAAAAAAGTGTAAATGATTTTGCTGCATGTATTGTTTGACATGATTCAAATTATATGAATACATGTTTGTATATTTAATAAATTGCTACAGCGTTTGTGTTTGATTGTGTAGGTTAAAATAGTATTGAATTTAAATTATTCTTATGCGACATATTGTTTAATTATTATTATTATTATTTTAATAATAATACTATCTTTAAGCTAACCAAAATATGTAAATACTTACATAAGTGTAAACATTTAAACACCAGCATATAATGCTTTTTGAAAAAGGAAAATTAATTCGTCTTACTAGTGATTATCTTAAAATAATAATGTCAGTTATTTGATTTTTCTGAATTAAACAATCTGTTTTTCATTCTAAAATGATTCCAGTGACTCTTATATACTCTAATTTGACCTCACACATACAATCTACAATTATGTTTAAACATTTCTGATTTGAAATGTCCGCTCCTAACTGAGTTGGAAGCATCCTCGCAATCTTTGTCTCTCGCGTTCGTACGTTGCTCATATTGAATTTTGTCACTGTCTGGCCCGAAGCCAAATGACGTAGCTGCCGCGTCACCATTACTCTGTTCTAGCCTTTTCTATGAACATACATATTATGTGATGTATTCATTAAACAAGATACTTTGGATCACTTGTTTTAGAACGCTTACTAAAGAAAAATATTACTAAGCGTTTTGGACCTATATATTCATGGGACTATATTTCGCAAGAAACAAACTTTTATATACTTGGATGTTAAATTCAATTAATTCGTATTCCCTAACAGCGAAAGTGATTCAATTCAATAGATATTCTGTCCAGATTTTTTTATTTGTGCGTACTTGAACGTGACCATCGCATTACGTGTGTGAGATTATTTCGATTTTTACATTCTGCATAACATATAAACTCCTTAGTGGGTTGCGGGCCTCATGCCAATATTTGTTTGCTGAAACCCAGTTCGGCGCCGCTGTGTCTGTATTTTAGGGTCACTCCGACAATCTTTTTATTAAAATCTTTGCTTTATGATCTTTCGGAGTCCCTGTTGTTTTTCTTAAAGTTTCTTTAATATTTTAAATAAGCGAATTCATGTATAAACAGATTTTTTATGGTTGTTATGTGGCGCCCAACGTGGGCCGTATTGTAACAGAGATCAATAGAAGCTTCTTTTAAGACTCGATGATAATTTGGAAATCTCTTATTATCTACTCTCAATAAATTGATGGCTGGTTAATACTTTCGCTTGAAGATAAGCACAGTATCAAGTGTCAAAACAAATTATGAGTGAGTGTTACGATTTTGTTGTGAAGGCTGAAAAAATCAATAAACTACTGCGGATATCGACCGCGACGTCTTTTGTTTAATTACGTGTTTGACAGAAACTTGTACATACAACACATTTAGTATATACAGAGTAAGTTCACAATTAATTTCTAGTAAACATAATGAAGTTAAAGAAAATATATATCTTCCATTTTTTTAATGTATGTGACGTTACTTAAATGTCCTTACATTTTCTCAGGTGAAATGTATTGTATACGTGGTTTGAACGATGACTTGTTAACATTGTCAAGGATGCGTGTAAACTTGAACTATTCTACATCTATTTTTTATTTACGAGCTTCATCTTTTCTTGAGGAATAATAGATTTTATTTCAAACATTATTATTATTGCTATTTTTGCCTAAACCAACAATTTTGTTTGAAAACTAAGAGAGAACAATTGACAAAACTATTTCAGTTTTTCCACTCTTTTCCAATCCATTATTTTAAACGGTTGCTAATATTTGATTTATTTAAAGACAATATATCTGCTAGTTATTTTTACGGATATATTATACTTGTATTCTATCACTTGATAATTGTATTAATTTTACTTCTTTGTTAGTTATAAAGCATAAGTTTTTATCAGGTGTCTAGATGGATGCCTTCGGTTTTTTGGCGAAGTTGAATATAGGTTTATTATCGTCTCGATTGTGGGATCGGCGCAGTCTTGCTTCCCTTTCCAACGTTAACTCCACCCAGGCTGACTTCCTTCCTTCTTACATTCTCTCGTATCCAAAAGAGCAGGACAGACAAATGAAAATAGAGGGGGTTTGCTCCTTCTTGACTGCTCCACATATCGAGCGCGGAGTTGTTGTTATTACTTATTTTTAGTAAAATTTTCGTAGGAAGGTTGTTACATCAAATAAAAACAGAATGGACTGTTTACAGTTAGAAGACTATTATCAGATTTTAGCAGCTTGAATTAGAGATGACTGTATATTCTTAAACGTATAAAATCCTTACTAGATAGCACTGGAATTTTAGGAAAGTTCTTCTTGGCGAATAGTTTGTGTATACACTCTTAAATAAAAAATGACATCGAAACTGAGGCGTGGAACTAGCAAGCCTTGAGTTACTTTGATATGTTCAATGTAGTAGCCGACTGTTAGGTCGTTAACCGGACATTGTAATACTGCATTACCCCGGGGGTGAACGTTCGTATATTATGAACCCCCACCCCAGGACTGATAGTTTGAAGAGTGGTTCGGAGGAATGATTAACATTTTACTTTATTTATATTTAGGGTGCCGTTTCATTATTCTTTTTAATAATTCTCATATAGCTTTTGTGCGGGTTCTCGTGCCTGGATGTCGATTGTTGTAATATGAAGATAACAAAAACGAACAGGCATTTTGTATATAAAGGAAAAGAGAAATTATGCCATGATTCATAGTGTTCGATCCCAATAAAACCTACATAGTTTTTTGTTGCTTCTGAATAACAACATTTTAAAAATTTAATTGACACTAATTTAAAAAATGTCATTTTTTTTTCAAATTAAGGACTTTGAGAATTTTTTTTATAAGTACTAACGTAACAAAAGTTTAATAGTGGAAAAATTACGTGTGGTATAATATAAAATTGTGTAAATAAAAATGGCCTCTGTGTCATTGAACGTGATACGTCGAGGTGTTTATGAAAATATGATGATATTATTATTTGTCTATAAAAAAAATAAATAAATAAAAACACTTGAAATTCTAAAATAAAAGTGTATTCTATACGCGGTGCTATCGAGGTCTGATCTCTTGGTTAAAGCTCGTGGTGACGTCAACTTTTCTTATCTGTAATTGATGGTAGCTTTTTACTTTCTAGGTCTCTATATAAAAAAGCTGTAGTTTTCGTTGCTGAAATGTAAATACTTAAAACATTTAATGTTAATGAAAGTAAAACTTGTATTTACAGTGTTATTTAATTTAACAATTTAAGATTACTATATTATTTTAAGAATGAAGTCAAATATTATATACATAGGTAATAGAATAGTATTTCATCATAGATTTATAAGTATTTGAAGTACCTAATGATAAATATATTCAATATTAATCGAATTTTTTGAGGAAAACGCGTATATAATGGTCGAACCTAAAAGTATACAAGTTCTTAAACAGCCATGAGACCAAGTAATCATTCATGAAAATACCTGGATGGATCTTTTTTTTGTTATCGTATAGTTTTCTATAAAATACAGAATCATTAGAATTGAATCACTTCCAGAAATTGTATAATGAAAGACTTCACCAGCTGATTGGCGGAGTGTGACACGCTTGGGGTATTTTTAGTTTGGTTCAGTAAAAATAGTACATTAACAATTTTAAGTTTGAACGTCGGATATTTGTTATACAATGTATGCAGATTTATATTTAGACGAGGAAAATGAAAGTTTAATTATTATGTGTTAAGAAACTAGCATTTGTAGCGACTGAGTTGAAAGTAAAAGATGATTGATATAGAAATGAAATCTTTAAAACGATTATGTTAATAATATGAAAATATTTATGAATGAAAAACTTTAAACGGATTTATGTAATGTGTGTGTTCGACTTATATATTTACACATTATGTATCTATGAGACAGCACGTGCAAATACAATGTATCTAGTGATTTGTTTCATACGTCACAATTTGTATAATATAATTTGTACTTCATACCGAACTCTAATGCAGTTATGCGTTTCTAATTTGACTTGACATTGTATCTTTGGGGATCTGTCGTTCGGTATTAATTGTTCCGAAATAAAATGCGCCGTTTGCCAAATATTTCGGGATACCAACAGATTTTAAAATTCGATAAATAGTTAATATATAATAACTGATAAGTATTTCTGTTCAATAAATTTTTGGCTATAATGTAATCATTTTCTTGATAATACTTTTCTGGCTTTTACTTCTGCTTGTTAGTTTGTTAAATATTATATATGCATTAAAGTAATAATATGCATAAATTAATGAATTTATATATATTTTTTAATTAATAAATCTTTAGGTAATTTAATGTATGCGTAAAATCGTCCAAACACACAAACAGCTCGCAAAATAGTAATTAAAAGAACTATCTAGAACATTCCTAGGAGAACGAAAATGTGATGTTGATTTTTTGGTGATTATTATTTCGTACACATGAATTTATTAGCGACTATTTATATACAGCGTCAACTTGAAAGCTTATAAAATTTTAGATTATTTCAGGTCTTAAATATTTTAAATATAATTTTAAATCATACACACAAAACCTTTCAAAAGAAAACTTGTATTAATAGTGGCAGTAACGTAGTTATTTATCTTCATACTACAATCCTCACTGTACCATGTTCTTCAGTGAACGTAAAGCGTCAGAAACATTTTGCTCAGAGCCTAATCCTCTCAGATTGTGATTCAGTGATATTGCATACTTAAAATATAACATACATATAAATAATTATTTTATTTAGTAATGAAGAGTCGGGAGAGGTTACGTTATTGTATTAATTATTATATTGAAGACATAACTTGCACATATTCTAATCTACGAGTAACTTTTTTGGAAATAAAAAAATACTCGCTTGGTATGATAAATTGTGTTTTGCAAACATTTTTCGTAAACTAACAAATTTCTGGACGGATATTCTTATAATATTATCGCGTAATGAGAAGATAACACAGAAACTATTGTTTGTTTGTACACTTAATGTTCATTATGTTATTAAAAATTAATTAATGCTTTTTGGATCACATCAAGAAGCAATTAAAATTTCCATGTTCGTTTGTTATATAATTATAATATATATTTTTTTTCTTTTTATAAAGCTCTTTCAATGCAGACTACTAATTGCTGTAACGGGTCTACCTCGTTCGCAAAATTGGGTTAAGATGATACCATTTTCGCATAAGAGATCATAATTCTTAGTACGACGTCACCTTTAACCTTAACAACGGAAGTTACTGGTTAAATAGGCTGTTACGAAAAATCTAAACGAAAACTTTAACTTTAACTGTTAGAGTTTAGTTTGGAGATCTCATATTAAGTTCCACCGGTATTTATATATGGGGATCTACATATCAGATTTAAATGGGTAATGCAATCTTCGCTTAACATACACCAAATACAATAAAAAGCATTCCTTCAGAGCTGGTTGTAATTTTGAAGAGAATTCATTTTGTGCAAGTTACGAAGTTAGCCGCGTCTTCTACTATTACAGACACCACCGTTAAGAATAGAACCATTAGAAAGGTTGCAACAGTATGTTCAAGTTGAAAATTACTTTGCCAAATGGATTACATTACATAAAATAACAAAAGTATTCATTAATATCTGGACAAAAGCTAATTATAAGAACGATTAAAGTGAATCTGAAATAAAGCTCATTTAAAATATAGACATAATGGTATATAATTAATAAGTTACGTCAGCATTTAATGTTTACACATTCATTAATATTGGCATTCAATTCATTTGAATAAGCGAGGCATATTAATTTAAGCCTGTGCATTTACTCGGTAATTCGTTGCGGTGTGGTGCCGTTCGGATGACATCCGATACCCTCAGGGCCATTAGTGACGCAGTTTGACAATTTTGGTATTATCAATTATCCTATAAATATACCATTTTAATTACTGTTAATAGAAATCTAAATACTGCACTTCCTTTTTTCATGGAAGTTTTCATTATAGAATACACACAGAATATGGGATATGTGTTGGCGTTTTGATATGGAAGAAATATTGTGTGTGTGCAAAATTGGATGGGTTGTCGTCGTAGTAGTGTTTTATCAGTTCGATCTAAAAATTTGTCCAACACAAGTCCAACACAAGTATGATCACAAACTCTACGGAATTCTATAAAATCAGTAAAGTTCATCCATCAAAACACAAAATAATGAGCGCTTATAATCACGAACCTAAAAAACAGAGATCGTAGTGACGTTAGTGAAAATAACAACGAATTAAAATTAAATATATCAGAATTATACCAAAATTTAATCAAGGAAGTAACCCAGCCCACCTACGTTTGAAACCTTTCAACTGTGGGTGTGGTTTCCACTTTCTAGAATTGTCGCACCAAAACGTATTAATTTACGATACGGTGCATATTTAATCAATATATTATGCAGGTTACAGTCATGTAACTGTTTTCGATATTGTGTGTTTTATTGGTCGGTCGAAAACAATTTTCAATAAATTAATTATTTTTCAACGCATATTTCCCTACGTTTATCCAAAAATACGATATTGTAGGCTATTTATCAAATTTATTAAGTATCCTTGATGGAAAGAAGGAAAAATATCACTGTAGCTGGAAACGAAAATTTCTTCAATAAATACTTCTACAGCGACCTGTAGATAGATGTGTACAAGATTTTTATAATTATCTTGGTGTTAGATATAGTATTTACAGAGTGTCCTAGTAAAACTATTTTGTTCAAAGTAAGGGCAAGTCATGGGCGCGAGCAGTTTACATAACTATGAAGATGATATGCGAAACACGTATAATCAATCAAGGTTATATTATCATAACTTCGATAATGCAAATTGTACAGAACCATTAGCGCGTGGAATGAATTCTGTCAAGTTTTCAATTTATTAATGAATTATATTGTATTACAGATTACCTCTCATATTTTTATTAGCTTATTTAATATTGACGGTATTGTTGTTCAAAAAGTAGGAATCGGTTTAATAAGCACTTGGCTATCAACTTGTCTATTATATTCTTAGATTTTATAATATAAAAGAAACATTGAATTGTAATAAGACTTTAAAAAAAGCAAGTTTTATTTAAAGCCAAGTATGTTTTGACTTCACATAAATATTTAACAATTATTTCTTTAGAATAGCAGACATTTAGTATTTCATGAATGGTACGAACTTGATGATTAATAAAATGATAAATAATAAGAGAATGAATTTATATTGAACTTTTATAAATGGAGATAAATTAAAATTAAAGTATTGATTGTAAACATTGCTTCAAGTAAATATGGCAGATTATTTTATTGATACAGGTTTACCACACTCTAGGATATGAGTTAAACACCCTGGTTTAAGAGGGTAGTCCCCTTGGCGCCGTACACCTGTCATGGCCGTACTTCCGGGCGCACCCTTCCCTTTAATATAACTTTTCCAATAAAATAATTGTAGCTTTGTTACTCTTCGTAATTAACGTTTACCCTTCATTCACATGTACATGTTTGATATCTCTATCATTTTCATCGACGACACTTAAGGAACAGAAGTTATAAATATTATTAAGGTCATAAATCCATATTGTCATCATTAGGTTTTATGGAACGCTTGAAGTTTTTAATCGATCCAGTTGAAAAAGATTTTTAATTACTTTGAGATCATACTTTATGTTTAAGCTGAAAATAAAATATCATTTCAAAAAAATTAACAGCCTCTAAAGCCGTTGTCGTATTTGCAAGCCTCTTAAATACGTAACGCGAGCATAAAAATACGTATTATTTGAAAGTTGAATGGAAGTGAACACAGCTGAAAGCTCTAATTTAATTAAAAGCGACGGTTTAACGAATCGATTCAATGTGCTTTGATGACGTAAGTGCATTTATTTGGATTAGCCACGTGCATGAGAGCTCTGACGATTTATGAAGCCTTTGTTATGTAATGCTGTACACACATAACGAGGGAGCTTTTCACAAAGCCAACGAAAACCTTTTAACTAATTATTGTGACATCCTACAGAAGTCGTAACAGATTTTGTGTTAATTACTTCTTATTTCCATATATTACTCAACAGACCAGTTTTATGCACAAAAGAAAAAAAAGAAAGCAAAGAATACTTTGAATAAGAATTAAAGCTTTTGAATTTATTAAATTTAGATGCTAAGATGGCTTCGTCTTTACCCTCGATTTATGTCACAAAGAAATTTCAAGCCGAACTGGATGACATAGTGACATAGTTTTATAATTCTGTCGTTTGGATAATAAAGTAGTAAAAAGAAGAAATATCTGTATTATATTATGTGCTTAAAGACTTCTTAATCATACAGAATTTGTTGTTATTTTAAAAGTTATAAAGCTTGTCGATATAGTGTGCTTTCCTTTTTAGAAAATGCGACAAGGAGCCAGATTGTGTGGCGATAGGTAGCAGGCTGAGGGGCACGATGGGTACCCGCCCACCAGCCGCCTTCTGGCCCCAACTATGGGCAACCGTCGTCAGGAATCTGCTGCTCAAGAAACGGGACACCAGAAAAACTCTTGCCGTAAGTGAAAGAGAGACTGTATAGTCAAAGGTTCAAAGGAGATGCAATACATAGAGTTAACTGATAGTGATACATCTGGGCTTCTGTGAGTAGTTTAGCTTTTGATTGGTTAATTGATAAAAAATTGTTTTTATTTTATATGAATAAATGTTAAAAGTTCCAACGTACCTAAAGAGTATAAAATTTTTAACAACATGCCTCCTTCAAAAGTTTTGAGATCGAAATAGACATGATAAGTTTTGCTCCATCTGATGATACGCTCTTATACTTTTAATGTTATATATATAATATTAAAAATATTCGCTCTTCCTTTATCTGCATTCAATCTCAAACCGATGAATAAATTCAGACTTTGTAAAAGTGTTTGTCAGCTTGCGAACTTTTTAGTATTTATTGATTTATTTTTTCTTTATCAGGAAGTTTTGGTTCCATTATATTCCCTGGGTGTGTTGATCTTCCTGAAAATGTTGGTGCCGAACCCGAATTTCCCCGAGGTACGGAAACCTGGCCGTCTGTTAAGGATTCATCACGATGTCATCTCGGATAACCACTCGGTTGCCGTTGTGGCAGATTGGGAAACTGCTAATGGCACTCTGGTGAGTGGTTTGCATTTTTTTATATTTTTAGTCTTTTATAACATTCTCATATCTGAATACAATAGTGAGTTAGGATTTTATTTTTTATCCACATAGTAGCTTTATATACATATGGCCACACTAGTCAAAAAGTATGCATTGCAGGCGCAGACGTGCTCAAAATTGAAAAAGTTAAGAGTTTGTTGGTAAAAAATTAAAGTGTAGCACTTGCAGTTAAATAATATCCAGCGGCTTTTGTTATTAACACAGTTCTTATAAATATATTAATATTTATGATGAAATCAGGGACTTTTATTTCTAATTAGTAAGCAGCACATAAGTACGCACAATCTAGCATCTATGTGAAGAGCAAAAAAATCATATAAATTATAATAATAATAAAATCATGAACACCAGAGTTTCCTGGATGACATCAACTCTCTGCTCCGTGAGTCCGGACAACATCAAATTCACTGGATCCGCTACAACAATACCACGGAACTCAACGATGCGTATCACAACAACGCTAAACATTTCCCACTAGCCGTCATCTTCCACACAGACCCTGGAGCTTACGGGGAAGCACTCAGGTACAATGTTTGACCCAAACTTATTCAAATAAATATAAGCTCTCATATTGACGGAACTCACTTTGATAATTAGATACACAATACGGACGAATCCCTCCCGGGATGGCGGCACTCCTTCCACTCGGACACTGAGCACGTCTCCAGCGAAATGTCGTGAGCGTACAAAGTCAGATAAGGACTGGTCTTCGGACTGGTCCCGTGGCGGTCAGCTCATTCCACTATCAGAGATGCATCGCGAGGACACCTGCCCTGTGCTTCAGTATTACTACACCGGCTTCCTGGCGCTGCAGACGTTGATCGACTACGTCAAGATTAAGGTTGGTTCTCTTTCACAAGAACTTCCTCACTTTTGTAATATAATCATACTATCTTGTTATTTCAATTTTTTTTATCAAATATTTTAACAAATTTTTGAGACAGCATAAATTTAGTATATTTTTGTCGTCTTTAAATTTTTATAATCACTGGTAAGCAAAGTATATTCAAACAAATGCTCAATATATAAAGAAGATAGCTTAGAAGTTTTTTTGCAAGAAAACATTCAAAAACTCTTGATTTTCCAAATCATCAAATTGTAAATTTAATCACCATATATTACTGATCAACAATTCCTTCAGATGGAGACTGGGGCGAATTTCTTCCCACCTCGTGTGGATTTCCGTCAGTTCCCTAAGCGGCAGCACACTGGCGACTGGCTCGTCATCTTCCGCGTGATCATGCCCATGTACATGGTGATGACGCTGTCACAGTTCATCACGTACTTGCTAATGTTCGTGGTGGGCGAGAAGGAGAAGAAGATCAGGGAAGGAATGAGGATCATGGGATTAAAGGACAGCGTTTATTGGTAAGTTATGTGCTGTTATGTCAAAATACAATAAATCTCTTTCACATGCTCTCGTATTTCTTTGATCCTTTCTTGCGAATATTTTAAGCATGCTATAATATGTTTGCGAATTTATTGCTGTTTAATTTTTTAAACAAGTAATAAAGCAAAGCTAACGAAATGTGATAAAAAATGTAAAAAAACTTTGACGTGACCATTAGCTGTCAATGGTAGCATGAAAAGTGATTCTCGATTATCCTTTGCGAACATGCTGTGAGTCGTATAAACTAAAAGGGGAAAAAGTAAAAAATGCCATTTACAAAAATATATGCAATTTCACCTACATAAGGTTTCTATATTATCAGTATTAATATATATTATAAT